>CAIGRR010384728.1:0-17971 GCA_903798365.1 Fraxinus sp. 1973-6204
TAAAAGCAAGAAATAAAATAAATAAAAAATAAAAAGAAAAAATAAATGGGGCGATAAATGGGGCAAGAGACTTGCCCCGCCCCGCCTCGTTCCCGCCCCGAACCCGCCCCGTCCCGCTTTAACCGGGTATGGGGATGGGGCAAGGTAATAAAAATACCCGACGGGACGGGGGTGGGAATGGACGACCAGTCCCATACCCACCCCGTTGCCATCCCTAGTATTTATAAGAGATTTAGGATCGGGAGCATTTCTCACTTTTCGACACGTGTCCACCATTCATTGATTTTTCCACCATCATGTATTTCATTATGGGCAAAACCCCTTGGCTACGCTCAAAGCATAGAATAGATAAATATTAAAGTCTCCTACTAGAATTAAATAACTAGTATTTTATTACTCGGCTTATATATGGACGTCCAAATAGAAGAAAACGTGTCCTACCGTATTTATATTTGATGTATTTTAATTATTGATATTGGTGTTTAGTGATTAGTTTATCTTATTTAGGATAACAAATTAGGGTAATAAAACAAACCTATAAATATCCGAATACAAGCAGGTTCAAACTACTCAATATTAATTTCATAATTATACATAAAATTATATAAGTTTTCCTAAACTAGCATTGGCCGAAAAAGAAACTCTTTAAGGTAAGCTTATTAATTAATAAGAATTTCATTTATTGATTCTATCTTAATTCAAACTTATTCAAAATATCTTTTTTCTCAATCCTAATATACATAATTAATCTATCTATCAAAATAGTCCAATATTGATATAGTTCTTTAGTCTGAATCGATATCTAATATTATTAACTAAGTAGTTTTCTTAATTGGCTGTAACTCGAATTTAACTTATTTTGATTAACTTTTTCTTGAGTTTATAAATCGCTATTTATTGGTAGCTTCATAATGGGCTCAATATTGAGAGGGTAATTCTAACTTCATAAATAACTAACTATTTGGCCCAATCAACAAAAAGTATAAAATTTAATACATAACTTTAGTCCCTCAACTATTAAGAAAAGAAAAATCATGTAGATGTAAATTAACTATTAGGCATAACAAATTGACTTGCATAAAGACTCGACCGGACATGAAATTCCTATTAATTGACAAATAAATTATATGCAACGCAACTAAAAATTTAGTGTTTTACAAAATTTGAGGTCAACATATTGGCGCTATCTATGGGAAACCCCACACAACCACGATCATCCTCGTGGACAAAGATTGCTAGAAAAGTGTTTTAGCTTTCTCCTTGAAGAAAGGTATTGATCTTGGATAAAGATCAATTGAAAGCTATAAAGTTCAAAATACTCTATTAATCTTAGGAGGCTTTTCTTAATCTTAGAAAAAAAAATTTAGATCAAAATTTGCGCAAAAATACAATTCTTTTAAGAAAATAACATATATGCCATATTTCGAGCAATGAAGATACGAATCCATGGAACACTAGGGTCGTTTCTAAAGAAGCCCCCTAAAGTTCTGTCAGACAAAATCGACCCCACCACCATAATCGGAGAGGTGGAAGGGTTGTTGCCAACTTCACCTAGGAGGTGGCACAAATGGCTGCCAATATGAGAAGTATCAAAGCACAGAACACATCCATGCAACAACTCCTCATGCAAATTCATGGGCAAAGAGATCAATAGATGCCCAAAATGTTCACAATTGGGCCTTTTCAATCAACAAGAAGAGGAAGGGGACAAAGGCATAGGGCTCATTTTAATAGCACGGGCGAGGGGCTAGTAAGGATGAAAGAAAAGTAGGGATAAACGTGTTTTCAAATTATGCCTCTAATCGACCCTCCAATAATTCGCTTTTTAGAGAGGATAACTTTCCTATAGAATACGAGCAAGAGCAATAACCTCAGAGATCCACCGGTATCTTTGATAGGATTGGGCTAGACATGCCTAGAAATAGGCCTCAGCAGGCACCCCACATTTCTAGATCCCATGGACAGACGCAAAGGTATCAGAACGAACTTCCCCTACAAATAGAGTAGAGAAGAGAGCAGCCGAGGTTGCAAGAAGTCAAGCAGCACATTCCTAGCCACATCGGTATGAAGCTGAAGAATGGGATTCAGAAGGGCCATACAGGTCGTATGAACTCGATGATAACCTTTCCTTCTTCCTAGAGCTTCAAATTGCGCGTATGCCAAGTCACTTCGTTCCCCTAAAGATTCCCTTGCATGAAGGCAAAGGTGATCCATTCAAGCACCTTAACAATTTCAAAACTTTGATGAGTTTGAGGGGGTGCTTCACTGGCCCTGGAATGCAAAGCTTTTTACCTAACCCTCAGTGGAGCAGCCGAGGTATGGTACGGTAGGACCCCAACTGAAAGTATTAGATGGCCAGACCTTAAAAAGACCTTCTTAAATCAGTACAGAGCCAATAAAGAAGAAGAAGCTCCATTCCAGCATTTGCAAGACACGAGGCAAGTTGCTAGAGAAACATTGAAGAGCTATTTATCTCGTTTCACTGATGAAATGACCTATTGTGAAAAGGTTACCAATAGCGAGGCACTTTCAGCCCTTAAATGAAACCTCAACATCAACACCCTATTCTGGAGGGATGCTCGAAACGAGAACCTTGCTACCTATGATGAACTGGTGGAAATGATGAGAATCGAAATCATCAACGAAGAGGTGATTGACCATCAAAACAGGGCAGCTCAAGGACTCACACCTCCTTAAAGGCAACAATGAAGGGGTCCGATATCTCACTTAGCAAATCATCAATGGATTCACATTAGACATAAGTTGCTCCCACTTCAGTTCATGCCTTAGCAATTACCACCTTAAAGGTCGTACCATCTTGGCGTACGAGAAGGGTGGACGAAGTAGTTGTGGACCTATGGTTGATTGTAACCTTAAAATTTTGATAATAACAAATAAGTTAATTTTGTCTTCTAATAATTGAATTTGAGTGATTATAGTCTTCAAAGCATTTAATAAATTGATCTATCATCGTCAAAAGATCAATATCAAGACTATCAAATCGGACTCACAATAAAAGTAAACATAGAAGCCATCAAATCATCCAAGTATTCAAGGCAAGAATTTAAAAGACAAACGTCAAAGAAATATCAAGTTCAAGAGTTTAATAGTCAAACGTCAAAGAAATATCAATATGAGAGTCTAAGAGCGAAGTTTCAAAGAAACATCAAAGACTAGGCTTTCTTATATCAAATGTAAAGGTACTAACACCTTGATTTTTAGCAATAAATGATAAAAGCTCAAAAATTATTTTGTGCATAAGCTATTTTGATTATCACTTACATAAAATGTTTTGATCAAAAGCAAAATTAATTTTTAAAATTATGTATAAACTTAAATTATATTTTTAAAACATCATTTACCTTGAAAAAATAGTTGAAAACACTTTCCAAAAGTTCACATTTTTCAAAAATTCCGATCAGACTAGTTAAAAACACATTCCAAAAGTCTACATTTGTCAAAATATTTAAATCGGGTCAAACGGGGTAAAAGAGGGAAAATTAGCTGAAATGGTCAGACGTTCGGTCTAAGCATGCAGACCTCTGGAAGCTTGTTCGTTTGGTCGTCCGGATTCCCAGAAAGTTTTTAATGCATAACAGTTATTTTGGTCGTCCAGAATCAAAGGCGTCCATTTGGCTGTCCGATTAAACAGAGTATTTTTCTTTTTGAGAATAAATACCCCCACTTTTCCATTCTTTAAAAAGAGTTTCAAGAGCATTAAGTAAGATATCTTTTGAGAGAATTTTTAAGCCAACATTGTATTTGTTACGAATAAATATTTGTTTCATTTATTTATTCGTAACAAATACATTGATTGATTCAAACTCTTTTCATTATCTTCATCAAAGTTTTCATATCTCGTTTTGTACTTAACTTATTTCTATCATTCATACAAGAAAGATATCTTTTAAAGAAAATTTTTGAATTCACATTGCATTTATTTCTTCATATTAAAACCTTTGATTGATTGAATTAAGATTTTAATTATCATATTCATCAAAGTTTCTCATCTCTCCCTTTTAGAACTTGATTTATTGCTATCATTCACTACAAGAGAAAAATATTTTGAGCAGGTTTTTGAACTTAAATTGCGTTTGATTCTTCTTCATCTTCTCATTGAAGAATCTTGGTTGATTGAATCTAATTTTTAATTATCATATTTATCAAGTTTTTTCATATACTACTTGAACTATATTGCTATTCATTGAAGTATTAGTCTCTCTTAATACTTAATTCATTTATATCATTTATTAAGAGAGAAATTTTATTGTAAAATCATTGCTCTAAACGTGTGGGTCGTATTGTGGTCCAGTGAAAATTCAATAGTACAAAGATCGAAATTCCTTGTTGTAAATCACTGTGTGAGTCATATTGAGGTCCTGTAAAGTTCAATAATGTGGGTCATATTAAAGTCCCGTAAAATTCAATAGTGTATAAAGATCGGTGCTCCTTATTTATAAGTTACTGAAAGCGTTGTAAATGGTTTGATTGCACCACAAGTCAATCAATATAATAAAAATATTTTGTTTGTACAGGTGAGTTTGGTAACCGGGGATGTAGATCATTACTTTAGATCGAACATCCACAATTATATCGTTTGCTTCCTCTCTACCATTTTACTTATCGTCATCTCACCTATATTTTTAATTTGTTTAATCTCTTTGCTTTTTTTTTTTTTACGATTTTTAATTGATCAACGTGTTCTTAATTTACATGATTTAACTAACCACAATTTTCAAAATATTGAGGGGCATACTACAAACCGTCCTTCTTTTTTTAATGGCACNTAATTGATCAACGTGTTCTTAATTTACATGATTTAACTAACCACAATTTTCAAAATATTGAGGGGCATACTACAAACCGTCCTTCTTTTTTTAATGGCACGCAGTATAATTATTGAAAAGTTAGGATGATGATTTATGTTCAATTTATAGATTATAATGTTTGGGGAGTTATTGAATTTGGCCCTTATGTGACTAAAAATGTTATTATAGAGGATGGTAAATCGGATAAAGTAATTTCTAAATCTAGAGAGGAATATGATGAAGAGGATAATAGAAAATTATCTTTAAATGTTAGAGCAAAAAATCTACTTAATTGAATTTTAGAAAGAAATGAATATCATACTAGTACATGTGATTCTCCGTATAGTATTTGGCATGCATTAGAAGTCACTCATGTTGATACTAGTAAAGTGAACAAAATTAAGATAAATCTCTTCTTAGTTAAAGATTTTCAAAATTTCTTCATGAAGAAAAATGAACCAATTGTTGATATGATCACTCGGTTTACCGATATTGTTAATGGTCTTAAAGGATTTGATAGAAAATTTACTTAGGTATCTCTTGGAGAAATTGTGAGCAAAATGCTTAGGTATCTCTTGGAGAATTGGAGATTGTTGAGAATGTTGATAGAAAACAAAAAAGATATCAACACATATCTATTGGAAGAACTTTTTGGAATATTGATGACATGTGAACTAAATCGCACCGAGACAAAGGAGAAAACAATGAAAAAAAAAAAGGAAATGCATCAAATCACTTTAAAATCCGTATTTGATGAAGGCACTTCAAGCGAAAATATGAATGATGAAGAACTTGGTGAGCTAGCTCTTCTTGTTAAGAAATAAAAAGGTTTCCACAATAATCACCAATTCCAAAAGGAAGAAGAAATTGACGAAGAGAAAAATGACAATGATGATAATAAAGAACATGAAAGTCAAAAGGAAATTGCAACCATGTGCTTCATGGCTATTGAAAATGAGGTAAGTGAAAATTGTTTATATGATAAGTTATCTGCATCTTATAATGAACTACTTGAAGAATTTGAAAAACTTACTTTAAATCATTATATTCTCAAAAAGAAAAATTATTTATTGGA
Source organism: Fraxinus sp. 1973-6204 (assembly GCA_903798365.1). Classification (NCBI taxonomy): domain Eukaryota; kingdom Viridiplantae; phylum Streptophyta; class Magnoliopsida; order Lamiales; family Oleaceae; genus Fraxinus; species Fraxinus sp. 1973-6204. The sequence continues at coordinate 5,884 of CAIGRR010384728.1, forward strand.
AAACGAGGTAAATAAGCTTTTGGACATTCAAAATGATTTTACAAAAAAGACAAAGTCGATTAGAATTCTTTAATTAAAGAGAATTTCTCTTTACAAGAAAATATTTTAGATTTGACTCGAGTTGTTTACAAATTTACTCAAAACAAAACAAAAAATTATATAATACTTGGTGAATAAAAATATGTTTTTGATAAATGAAGAACTGGATATAAACCATTTTTGAAACAAAAGTTTCTTAAAAATTTCTTTGTTAAAACCTCTACTTGCATTTTGAAATCAAACACAAGTGGATTCAAAAGTCCACAAACACGAACAACCAAGGACCTAGGGATGTCAATATAGCTTGCTGGCTTGGGCAGCTCATGACTCGGCCCAAAAAAGCCTGAGTCGAGCTTTCTCGAGGCTCGGGCTGAGCCCCATTTTGGGGCATCGGCTCGAGCCCGAGCCGGCCCATGAGCCTAAAAATAAAAAAATTACAAAACTTTAAAAAAAATAAATAAAAGCTGTAGAAAGCAGCCAGTCAACGCAGTAGCCACTTCTTTTTTTTTTAATCTTTCCTTTTAATTTTAATTGTAATTGTTTTATATAATAATATTTAGTTATTTTTTATAATACGTATAAATTGCACAAATTTTAAATTCTTCAAAAAAATTTAGATTTGTCACGAATTCAAAAAAAAAAAAAAAAACCGAGTCCTCTCGGCTTGCTAAGGCCTAAGCCGAAGTTTCAGGTCGAGCCTAAATTTTTTGGCCGAGATTTTACTCGGTTGGGGCAAAAAAAAGTTCGAACCATTTTTACTCGAGCCAAGTCTAAGCATAAAGTTTCGACTTGTGGCTCGGCTCAACTCGTTGACACTCCTACAAGGACCCAAAGTTGTATTGGTTTCAAAGAATAAAAATTGAATTATTTTTGTATGTACCAAAGAAAATTAAGAGCAAATAGTTATTGGATAGTAGATGTTCAAAGCACTTGATGAGAGAGCAAACTTTATTGTCAAGCTTCATAAAGAAGGATAGCGGGCATGATAGTTTTGGAGATAATACCAAAGGAAAAATCACTGGCATTGGAATTATTGGTAAGCGTTCATCTCCCTTAATTGAAAATATGCTCTTAGTAAATAACATTAAACATAATATACTTAGTATTAGCCAATTGTATGATAAAAGTAATCATATCAAATTTGATTCTTCCAAGTGCCTTATTGAGGATACTATATCAATGATGTTTATAGAAAGCCAAAGTAATGATGTTTATGTCATAAACATTGAGTTTGAAAGTTAAAAAAATGTTTATCAAGTTTAAAAGATGATACGTTATTGTGACATAGAAGATAAGATCATGTTTGCATGGACCTATTTTCAAAACAAAAAAAAAAAAAAAAAAACAAACCGTTTTATTAAAGGTTTGCCAAATTTGAAATTTGAAAAAGACATATTGTGATGCATGACAATTTGGAAAACAAGTGAAGAGTTCTTTCAACACTTTTTCAACTAAAAAAACTTTACAACTTCTCTGCATGGATCTTTTTGAACCATCTAGCACCTCAAGCTTAAATGATAAATATTATGCATTCATCATTGTCAATGACTTTTCTAGATTTATTTTGGTCCTATATTTTAACCTTAAAGATGAAGCAATGAATGTATTTAAATACTTTCGTGAAAATGTTCAAAATGAAAAGGCCCTATTACTACAATTTGGAGTGATAATGGTGGAGAATTTGACAATATTGCATTTGATGATTTTTTATTTTTTATTATTTTTATTATCAAAATTTATGGCTATGAACATAATTTATCTGCTGCTAGAACTCTTTAATAAAATGGTGTAGTAAAAATGAAGATTCACACNATGGTGGAGAATTTGACAATATTGCATTTGATGATTTTTTATTTTTTATTATTTTTATTATCAAAATTTATGGCTATGAACATAATTTATCTGCTGCTAGAACTCTTTAATAAAATGGTGTAGTAAAAATGAAGATTCACACATTGCAAGAAATATCTCGCACTATGAAAATGGTTTACCAAAATTTTTTTGGGCCAAATCCATTAATACCCCTTTCTATATTGTAAATAGAATTTTGGTGATTTGAAAGAAAACAAAAAGAATCCATATGAACTTTTAAAAAATTGAATTCCCAATAATGGTTACTTTAAAGTGTTTGGTGACAAATGTTTTATCTTAAACACTAAAGAAAATTTGGAAAAATTTGATTTAAAGTCCGATATTGAAATTTTTATTTGTTATTCATCTACGAGTAAAGCTTATCGAATCTTCAACAAAAGAACTTTAGTTGTTGGAGAATCTATGCATATAATTTTTGATAGAGCTAGTTCTCTTGATCAAAAGAAATGTATTATTAACGATATATTTTGGAGATCACTTTTGAGTAGATGAACAAAATCAAAATAAGGAAAATCCTAAAGATATTGAAGATTAACATAAGGAAGAAGAAAATGTGCAACAAGATAAAGAAGAATCTTCTGAAGTACAAAGTTGGTAATCTCTACCTAAGGAATGGAATCAGACAAAATACATAATGGACATGCTCAATAAATTTGAAATAAAAAATTTAAAATCAATGAACACGTTAATGAGCTCATCAATCAAATTGGACAAGATAATCAAGGTATACCATAGACATAACAAAATATAGAAGTATGATTGGATTTCTCCTTTACTTAATAGCAAGTAGACTCGATATTATATTTAATATGTGATTATGTTCTACTATTCAACCCAATACTCAAGAATTACACTTTAATGTAGTAAAATAATTTTTAGATATTTTAGTGGCACTAAGACTTTACGTCTATGGTGTCCTAAAGGCATCCAAAAAGGGGATATTATATTAGAATTTGTGAATACGGAAAATCACTTAGCTGACATTCTCACTAAACTCTAATACTTGATAGATTTTCATATATTATTCATATATTCAAAGAGGTTTGGAATGTATCAAAGAATTTGATGTGGTTAAATTGAATTCATATTAAATGTTGTCATATGATTGATTCTATGTGCAATATTCACTGAAATTTATATATATTTTATCCAAATGATTATATTTTTGTCATTTCATCACTCATGCTTTGATTAGTACTTTACTAAAAAGGTGATGATTATCCTCTTGTTTAAACTTGCATATATTTGGCATATTATTCTCAATTGAGGGGGATTATTATTATGGTTTTGATCTTATATTTCATATTCTTGCTTTCATATGTGTTACCTTTTTGCTAATGCCAAAAGTGGGAATGGGTAAGATAGATTTGAAAAATATTGAAAAGAGGGAAGTTGAGTGAGATCATATGCTTTGAATGATTAAATAATAGACTTTAAATTATCTACTATTTCATATATTTTAAATGGATGATAATTGATTTGCAAAAGATTGGGAGAATAAATGGACTACATGTTAAATTTGAGAGTTTTATTCCTTATTAATTTTTGACATTACTTTGCAAATTATCTTGTTTGTCATAATCAAAAAAGAAAAATGGTTGACCTATAGTTGATTGTAACTTTAAAGTTTTAATTATAACAAACAAGTTAATCTTGTTTTCTAATTGAATTTGAGTGATTATAGTCTTAAAACCATTCGATGATAAATTTGATCGATCGTCATCAAAAGATCAATATCAAGACTATCAAATCGAACTTACAATAAGGGTCAAGATAGAAGTCATCAAATCATCCAAGTATTCAAGTTAAGAGCTTAAAAATAAATATCAAAGAAAGATCAAGATCAATAGTTTAATAGCCAACGTCAAAGAAAGATCAAGATGAGAGTCTAAGAGCCAAGTTTAAAAAAAAATAAAAAATCAATGACTAGGCTTCCTCATATCAAATCTAAATGTACTAACACCTTAATCTTTATAAATAAATGATAAAAACTCAAAAATCAATTTATACACTAAAAGTTATTTTGATTATCACTTGCATAAAAATGTTTTGATAAAAAGTAAAATTAATTGTCAAAATTATGTTTGAACTTAGATCATGTTTCTAAAACATCATTTATCTTGAAAAATATTTAAAAACAAATTTCAAAAGTATACATTTGTCAAAATATTCAAATCGGATCAAACGGGGTAAAAATCGGGCTGATACGGTCAGACATCCTGTCTGAGCATGCGAAAATCCGGATGCACGTTCGATTGGATCCCCATAAAATTTTGTAAAATCTTTCTATATAAATTTGTGAAAGGCGGATGCCCGGTTCATCTATTCAGACGTCCGGGTGATGCAACGATAGGATTTTTAACCGTTAGATTTCATATGCATAACGTCTATTTTGGTCATCCGGATCCAAAGGGGGGCCTACTGTTGGTTGTCTAGTTCGATGGAGTATTTTTCTTTTAAGCTCTATAAATACACTCACTTTTTCATTCTTTAAAAAGAGTTTCAAGAGCATTAAGTAAGATATATTTTGAGAAAATTCTTTAAACCTACATTGCATTCATTTCATTTATTTATTCATATCAAGATCTTTTATTTATTCAACCTATTTTCATCATCTTCATCAAAAAATTTCATCTCTCTTTTTGTACTTAATTTATTTCTATCATTCATAAAAGGAAGATATATTTTGAAAAAAAAAAAAAAAAGCTTTGAACTCACATTGCATCTATTTCTTCCACTTCTTCATTTAAAAAAACTTTGATTGATTGAATCAAACTTTTTAATTATCATATTCATCAAAATTTCTCACCTCTCACTTGGAACTTAATTTATTGTTTTCACTCATTTAAAGAGATAAATATTTTGAGAAGATTTTTTTTAACTTAAATTACATTTGATTATTTATCTTCTTATTGAAAACTTTGATTGATTGAATCTAATTTTTAACTATTATATTTATCAAAGTTTTTCATTTAACATTTGAGCTATCATTTATTACTATTCATTAAAGTGTTAGTCTCTCTTAGTATTTAATTCATTTATATCATTTATTAAGAGAGAAATCTCTTTGTAAAATCATTGCTCTAAACTTGTAGGTTGTATTAAGGTCCCGTAAAGCTCAATAGTGTAGGTCATATTGAAGTCTCGTAATGCTCAATAGTGAGGTCAATGATTGGTGATCCTTGTTTGTTAGTAATCAAAAGCGTTGTAAATGGTCTGATTGCACCACAAGTCAATTAATATAGTGAAAATGTCTTTCTCATGCTAGAGTGCTTAGTAACAAAGGATGTAGATTATGGGTTGTTCTTGTGGTACATTAGGAGGTACATCAAGGTGTCCATAATGGACACCTTGCACCCCCTATTGGATGGAGTGCTGGTCATCCAATATGGGGGTGCAAGATGTCCATTATGGACACCTTGATGTACCCCCTAATGTACATCTATCATTTTCCGTAGATTATTACTTTAGACCGAATCTCCACAATTATATCATTTGCATCATCTCTACGATTTTACTTATCATCATCTCATTTATATTTTTGATTTTTGATCTACTTGCTTTTATTTGTTTACAATTATTAATTGATCAACGTGTTCTTAACTTACTTGATTAAGTTTATTTTTCGAAAAAAAATTAAAAATCAATTCATCCTCCCTCTTGATTAGTTATTCTTGGGCTTTCAGTAGCCAAACAAATGTAATATCTACATCTAGGAGACCTTCACACTCGAAAAATAGAGAAAGATGCAGAGGCTCAAGAAGTAGACCTTCCGTCGATGGTGAAGCCTTACTACACGTTTCATAAATACCAGTGACAATCTTCTCCCTTAAGGGTCCGTCCCCACCTAGGTAGGAATAGCGGCCTAGGCAGGACGAGATGATGCGAAATCTTATAGATCGTTCCCTCGTCGAAGAATGGTGGATGATAAAGAAAGACCCACAAAGATATAAGAGGGACTCTGCAGCCGTTACGAACAACGTGCCTATTCGAGAGATAGACACAATCATTAGGGGTCCATATGTTGGAGGCAAGTTCCGGAACGCCCAAAGAAATTATGCTAAAGAGGCCAAGGATCTCCTATGGCTAGTTACATTATCAACAACCACCCTAAAAGGCCTGGGAATTTGCCGCCTATTACCTTCACATAGGAAGATGCAATAGATATATACTACTTTCATTGTGATGCCTTAATAGTAAGGGCTATTATAGCTTGTAATAGTTTGAAGCGAATACGGGTTGACAATGGGAGTTCGGTCAATATACTGTTTAGGTCCACCTTTGATAAAATGTTGGTAAATCATGACTAATCCCATGACTTCCCTACTCTATGGGTTCAGGGAGATATCATCATCCTAAGAGGAAAGACCAACCTTGCTATGGAAATGGGGTCACCTCCCCAAGTGGCATACCATTTTATAGAATTTCTTATCGTAGATAACAAATCGACTTACCATGGGCATGGTGTCCTAGTGAGACCTGCTTTGAAGGAGTTATGGGTTGTCACTCCGATACATCTAAATTTCCAATTAAACATGGAGTTGTAACTGTTAGAGGTAACTAGATGGGGTTTAAGGAATGTTACCTCAACTCCCTGAGGAAGGCAGAGCCCAGTAGCATTAACATAGTGACATATGATGAGAGGGGCAATGCACCTGAAGAAGGTCCACCCCTTGAAAAGAGAAAGACATCAATATGGTAGTTGCTATAGAAGATGGGGCCACTTATGAAGAGTTAGACCCTAGCATAACCAAGGCAGATTCTCGAACAGTCCATGTAGAGGAGTTAGAAAGCTTCCAGGTAGTCCCTTTAAATCCTAGTACACCATTGCAAGTAGGAATGGGTCTACCATTGGACGAAAACGAAATGCTCAAAGGCTTCATACGCAAGAATTTAGACATTTTTGTTTGGAGGCATGAACATATGGTTGGCATTGATCCAAGAGTAAGTTTCCATCATTTGAAAGTTGATCCTAAACATGTCCCGCATAGATAAAAAAGAAAAGCAATCAACATGGAGAGGTATAAGGCTTTGAAGGAAGTAGGAAAGTTAATTTCCAACTGCTTCATCAAGGGAGCTGCTTATTCGAAGTAGATCTGCAACCCCGTAATAGTAAAGAAACATAGCGGCAAATGGAGGGTCTACGTAGATTTCTCTAACTTAAAATAAACTGACCTAAAGGACAGCTTCCCGCTTCTAAAAATAGATCAGCTTATGGATTCCACTGTAGGACTTGAACTGTTGAGTTTCATGGATGCTTATTTCAGCTACAACTAGATCCTCATACATCGTGTTGATGAGAAGGACTCTTCGTTTATCACTGATAGAGGCCTCTACTGTTACAAGGTGATGTTATTCAGGTTGAAAAAATGTTGAAGCTACCTATCAAAGGTTATTTAATAAGATGCTCGCTAACCTTATTGGCAAAAGTATGGATGTCTACATAGGTAACATGTAAAGAGCTTTCTAGTAAAGGATCATGTCGAGGACCTGGTAACTACTTTCCACATTTTAAGGAGGCACAGAATGAGATTGAATCCACTTAAGTGCGCATTTGGTGTCACCTTTGGAAAGTTCCTTTTGTACATGGTCAATCAAAGGAGAATTGATGAAAACTCTAAGAATTTCAACCCAAACGGACCCGAAACCAAGACAAAATTAGTTGGTTTGGTTGAATTTCAACCCAAACCGATCTAATCTAGCTCTTACACCAAACCAACCTAAACCATATCGGTCTGGTTTAGTTTGATTAATCGGTTTGAGCTTTTGTCCAAATTGAAATTTTAAAAAAATGTCTCGGGTTTTGGGCTCACTTAGAGTACATATAACTTTGTTTTTTATTTATACACTTTCTTTTTGAGTTACAACTTATAGCAACTAAAAACAGTTTTGGAATTTCAATTTTCAAAGAATGGAAATCATTATCTCAACTTGCATTTTCACAACATGTAAGTTGTAATTAACGAATCAAAGCATAACATGTAATTAAAAAGATTCAATATTGTAACAAATACATAACCATATGTCCACAATCATTATCTCAACTTGCATTTTCAGAAGGCAAACTTATTACAAATAAAACATGCTATATAGAAAACATTAACTCAAAAAAAGGCCTACCAACTGAAGCAAAAGACAATGTTTGTAAATGACATAAAATAATATCAATATGTCTTTGAAAGTGTCTTCATAAAATAAAGTCTTTATATAGTATTCAACAACACTACTCAAAAAGGTAATTTGAATGCCTCCACTTTCGAGAGAACATTATTAAGTTTTTGATTTTGACTTTTCTTTTGTCGAAAAAGAAAATGGAAACATGTGTAAGTGGGTTCGATCGGTCAACTAGCGGTTTAAGACTTTAAACCATGGTCAAACCGACCCACCATTGTTTTGTTCAAAATAAAACCAAACCAAACCAATTAACTATGTCAAACTGACTCTAGTTGGTTCGATTTGATTTGTTTGGTCGATTTTTTGATTTTTTTCCCAGGCCTACCTTGAAGTGGAAGTAGCAACGGAACCGCGAGCTTTCCACTTGGAACCTCTTCATCGACGGCTCCTCAGGACACTGGTTCTAGGGAACGAGTATTCTTGATAAGTCCTTAGGGCCATAAACTTAATTGGTCCATAAGGTTTGGATTCAATGCTTCAAACGATGTGGCTAGTAGCAAAAATTCTGAACTGCTCAACGTTGTCCCAATTGAGCACCTCGTAAAACCCTCAATTACCAAGAGAGAAGAAGTGATGTCGATTGAAAGCACCCTCCTTAGATGTAGCCTATTATTTCATTCCTCGAAGATCAAATCATACCTGATGTCAAAGAAGAAGCCTATAAGCTTAAAGGGGGCTTCTCATCTTCTCTCCTTTGGTGCATTGGGAGGAAGAAGCGGCATACGTCCTCCGTGAAGTTCATGAAGGAGTATATGGCAATCACTCCTGAGGACTTGCACTTGCACAAAAAGTGCTTAGGCAGGGGTACTATTGGTCTATCTTGAAAAAAGATGCGCTTCAATTTGTAAGCAAATGTGACAAGGTCAACGCTTCTTAAATATATAGAGGCAAGCATTGCAGGAGCTTACAGTCGTATCCAGCCCCTGTCATTCACTAAATGAGAAGTTGAATTGATAGGTCCTATGCCTAAAAGGAGAGGAATTGACAGTTTCGCCATTGTCGCCATCGATTTCTTTACCAAGTGGGTAGATGCTGAACCTTTGGCCAAAATCACAGAAGCAAACACTTCTAATTTCTTGTGGAAAAACATCATGTGCAGATTCAGAATCCCCTACTCGATTGTATTAGACAATGGTCGACTAATCGACAATAAGAAGGTCAGGAACCTATGCGAGGATTTAGGCATCAAAAAGCCCTTCTCCATGCCTCATCATCCCCAGGCCAATGGCCAATCGAAGCTGTCAGCAAGACATCAAATATATTCTGAAAATGATACTTGAAACCTCCAAGGGTGCATGGGTCGACAAACTCCCTCAAGTTTTATGGGCTATACGTACCACAACCTAAACTATCATTGGAGAAACTCCATTTTCTATTGCCTATGGGGCCGAAGCTATGAGCCCTATGGAGGTAGGGTTGACATCACCTCATCGCATATACTTCAATGAGATATCTAACAACGGACTGATGAGTAATAAACTTGATTTCCTTGAAGAGAAGAGGGATGAATCACAATCAAAGCTTGCTGCGTATCAACGTAAAATGACCCACTTCTACAATGTCAATGTAAAGAAGATGTCATTTCGCATCAGTAATCTTGTTTTGAGGAGAGTTTTCTTATCCTCTAAAGAGCTAGGCATACGCATGTTAGGTTCCAATTGGGAAGGCTCCTATCGCATTAGGAGAAGCCACGACTTGGCACTCATAAGATTGAAGACCTCGATGGAAAAGCACAACCCCAACTATGGAACATTAAACACCTCAGGAAATATTATCAATAAGCAATGCTCTCATCTATTACTGAACGATCTTTCCCACGGTGTAAATATGTTTTCAATTTATAAAACAAGTTTCTATACTAAGTTATTTCACCTCTACTTGTTTTCAAGAAGACACAAATGTCCATTTCGAAACGGCGAGGTCCTAGATACCTCCACTAAGGAATCACCTCTGATATCTTCGAAGATGATGCTCTCCATGGATGAACCATGGAGGAAGCCCTTCAAGAGGCATGCTAGCCTCTAACAAGGATGTCCACTTCGAATGGCAGGTGCTAAACACCTCCAACAAGGGAGTCACCTCTTATTCTTTCGAAAATGATGTTCTCCATGGACGAACCATGGAGAAAGCCCTTCAAGGGGTAAACTAGCCTAGCAAGGATTTCTATTTCGAACGGTGAATTGCTAAACACTTCCACTAGATTAGTCACATATGTTTCCTTCGAAGATGATGATCTCCATGGACGAACCGTGGATGAACCACTTCAAGAGACACGCTTGACAAGGATGTCCACATCGAACGGCGAGGTGGTAAACACCTCCACCAAGGGTAACCTCTGACTCCTTCAAAGATGATGATATCCATGAACAAATAGTTGAGGAAGCCCTTATCTCAATATATACACACACGTGTATAATGAAAATGATGAGTTCTTATCTCATTTTGCTGACACTTGTGATAAAATATTTGGCAATTCTATTTGTGATATCTTAAATTTTTTAAATCTTTTTCATTAGTTATTTCGCCCGCTTTTAGTGTATCTTAACAAGTTAATAAAATTAAAATCAAAGTTAATAATTAATTTTAATCAACTTTTCAGTCATATATTTCGTCAACATTTATTAGAATTCACTAAAAGTTTGAGTATTTAACTACGTCGAACATGAGCTTTATTTTGATGGCATTTTATTTTAATTAAGTTATTAGTATTTTAGTACGAGTTTATTCTTTTTAGGATATTATTAGTAGGTTATTTGTAATTTATAACAGAATTTTCTTTTGTTTTAAATCCATGTTCGACCATCATTAAATTTTTTTATTTTTTATTTTATAGGAAAAATTAGTTTTGGAATAGTGATTTTTTGGAGAATGTTTGGCTAAAAAGTAGGAAAAATTTTAGATTTACATTCAGAACATTTTATTGTTAGAATGTATGGTTAAAAATAAGTTTGTGATAAAAAAGTTTTATTTTAATGGTGATCAAACATGGTGCTAAGTATGTTTATTAACCAATTAATTAGCTGTCAAAAAAGGTAATTTAAAATTTCGCATATTTATTTATTTAAACTAATTTCAGAGTAGTGATGACAAAAAAATTCGTCCCGTCCCAGCGCTGCCCCGCCCCGAACGGGTTGGTGGGGTGGGACGGGGCGAGGAGGGGGTGCCCCTCCCCGAACTAGCCCCGTGAAGAATAAAAAAAATAATTAACTACATCATTTGAAATTAATTGGAAATTTTTGAACAAAAAAAATTAAATGGGACAAGTCCGCACCCCGAATCAGTCCCGCCCCGTCTAAGGTGGGACGGGGCGGGGGTGGGAGAGTGGCCGGGCGAGGCGGGATGGGGGTGCCCCGCCCCGAACCTCCCCCATTGCCATCTCTATTTCAGAGGTCTCGTTTTTCTAAATCCAAATTCAATTACTACATTGTCGCATACTCTTTATTTTAAACAGTTGAATATTTAAATTAGGCCCCAAAAGACTTTTCTTCCTTTTTTTTTCTTTCTAAAAAGTAGAGATTGTGTTTGACTCTCTACATTTAAAGAGCCCAATTCACACTCGTCATTGAAAATACATATTAATTGAAAAATGAGGAAACAATAATAAATGAATGTTGGGAAAAGTAAAATAAAAAACAAGAATAAATAGATTTTTGGAGTGTATAAAACATTGAACATTATCAAAAGACTTCCTATTTTTAAAGAGCGTGTTTTGCAATTTAGAAAGTATATTTAACATTTAATTTTGCTACTTCAAAAAATATTTATTATTTTTTACTATATTTTATTTTCACTAACTTCAATCCAAATTATTATTTTATTTTTTCGAAGCTGCTATTTGTATCCATCATTGTTATATATTCATCTCACTCTATATCTATATCTATATCTATTATTATTATTTTTATTTTATTTTATTTTTTTAAAAACTACTTTTATCCGCATCACATTCCAATATTCTCCCGATTAAATTCTTTCATTAAACAATATACATCCACACCATTTT
>CAIGRR010384750.1:0-14443 GCA_903798365.1 Fraxinus sp. 1973-6204
CTAGAAACGTCCAAAAAATGATTCCACCTCCATGTAATATTTAGATATATTATAGATTGTGCATCACAAAATTTCTGAATTTTAGTCTCACAATTTAAGAACTGTCTTAATTCATAAACTCTACAATAACCTTTACATGGGTTCAATGGGAATACTAACGGCAGCAAGCTAAACTTATAAAGCCATAATCACGCACTTACGAAGTCAAGAAATAAAGAAGATTAAGCCAAGAAAATTTTATTATTTTCCAACTTCCAAATATAAAATAAAGAACTAATCATTAGTTTTTTGGATGAATCATTGGGATGAAATCCATATTTTTTTTATTATAAATCCCAGATTAAAAAACCCATAGAAAAACTAATTCGAGGATCAAGAGTTCAAGATAAATATAAATGAAATACAAGGAATTAATTTAACAATTATTTCTACACTTGACTAGATCAAATAAAAAACCTTACCCCGTCATGGATATTCAATAAATAAGAGATGATCGGTAGAGGAGGCGGCGGAGACGAAGGGACATGAGATTAAATTTCGATTGTTTTCACCTTTTTGGAACTACGGGTCCGTTTGATTGCAAGGGTGGAAAGAAAATGAATTCCAGAGAAAATAATTGTCTAGAACTTGTTTTCCAGAGAATTGTTAATTAAGTGTGTTTGATTAATATAATTTTTCACCCGAAAATTTTTAAAATTTAGATCTTTTGTGTTCGCTTGACTTTGTTTTACATAAAAAGTGTCCATTAAAGTGATAAATTTTTTCACAATTGGTTATAAAATTTATTTTCATGTCAATAAATAAATAAATAAATAAATATTTCCAATAAAATCATTTTTTCATCGAAGTTTAGTATTCGTCTAACTTTGTTTTACATGAAAATTGTCCATTAAAATGAAATCTCTTTTTACAATTGGTTATAAAATTTGTTCGAATTGCAAAATAATAATAACAATACCACCAAATCAAGTCACTGGTGCACGTGTGATGCATAAATGAAAAATATTTTCCATGGCAAAACTTTGCCATCAAACAACCAAATTCATAGAAAATAGAGTCAAACAGGCCCTACAAGTTAATTTAATCAATGACCACTGAATTTTGTTACAAGTTAATATTTGTTCACCAAAATTTAAAAAGTTAATCTTTGCTAACTGAAATTTACTATATGTTACTATTTGCTTACTAAAATTTAAAAGGTTACTCATTACCCATTCAAATTTGAACGAAGTAACCCAATCACCAATATTATTTCCAACGTGTTTTTTGATATTAGATTTTGACTTTTGATTTTTTAATTTCTAAGTTAGGCTTAAGCTTGTAAATTCAGTGTACTGAAAACTGGGTACTCTTAAAAAATAAAAAATAAAAAGAATGCAATTGGGTTGGATTGAGTCGGTTAACATGTGGCTTGAAACCTTGACCCATAGTGCTATTGATACTTTACGTGACACTTTAAAAGTTTTGGAGTTGAATTTTGATATTCGACATATAATTCTTTGGGCCACCGATAGTGCTATTGATACTTTACGTGCTATTAAGTGTAAATTGAAAATTTATTGTATCACGGCTTTGTATGTCGATTAGAGTTGAACAAAACTTTCGAATCGAATTGGATCGAATCGAACCGAACGGTTCTTCATAAGTTAAATATCCGAACAGGTATCTAAATCGAGAACCGATGAGTTTGAGTCGGTTCTCGGTTCTGGCACAAGAACCAAAGAACCGAATATAAATAATTTTTTTTTTTAATTTTTTATATTGAATTAATTAAATTATTTTAATTTTTTCTAAATAAATTAGCAAATTAATTAAACAAACCAGTCAAATTCAATCAAATTAATATTTTTTAGCCCAACATTTGGGCCTTATCCTTATCCTTCCACTTTCTATTCCAATTTTATTTGGTAAGCAGTACACCCACTCCCGTATAAACCTTAATCGCACAATAATTTTAAAACCTACATCCTCATTCTCAAATCGATTTTGAAACTCTTTCATTTCACCGACGACGGTAGTTACTGATTAGATCTCTAAGTGCAGTATAAGAATTAAAAAATTGGACTACGTTAATTTGTATAAGTTACGAATAAACAGTCATTAGTTGTATTTATGTAGTATTACTGTAAATGTTAAAAAATTTAATTATGTACGGAACCGAACCGAAACCGACACATGTCCAGCCCTAATGTCGACCCTTGAATCAAACCCATTTTTGTGTCCTTGATCAATTTCTTTTTTATTCTCGTTTTTCATTTTATTTTTACTTTTGCCATTAAATTTTGAATAAAAAATTAAGGAAAATATTTTAGAAAAAATATGTTGTTTCGATAATAGATGAATTATCGGGCTAGAAAGAGCAACCAATTTCTATTGTGGAAATTACACCCAACCAAATTTTTTAAGTTTCAACTTCAAAATTCAAATTAATTATTTTACACATAAATCAAATGAAAATATAATTTTTATATCAAAAATAATATTATAAAATTAAATAAATCTACAAACCCACCACCCACCCTACCAAATTTCAAACCTTAAAACATTTTAATATATTCTCTATCTTATTCTCGTCTCATTTTTCCATCCCCACATTCTCCACTCTCCTATTCTTTGTCAACGTTCTAATGGCGAAGCGCCGTGTGTAACCACCGCGCAAAGTGGATTGTGATCATCGCTCGTGGGGACAACGCTCGTGACGTCACTCAACTTTGACAGGGATGCGGCGTCACTCAACTTTGATAGGGATGCAGCGACGATATGAATGGGATGACACTCTCCTTGCTCCTTCGCTGCATATCTTTTTTCCTAATTTTGATTTGTTCCATGGCCGATAGTTTTTTGCAGCACGGTAGTTTTGTGATGTGGGTGCAGTGTGAGGTGGTGGTTTGGTGGGTTTACGGGTGCTATGTTGATGCTCGTGGGGTGAGGTGAGGTGGGGTGGGGTGGCAAAATGTTTGTAACCAATTATTTGGGTGCTGTAACCAATTATTTGGGTGCTGCAACCAATAAATTGTTAATTTATGACCTGTAAATAATATATGACATAGAAGAATGTATGGTTGTGACTAACTTGTAATTATAACTCAAATTTTGATAAATTGTGATTGATGAATTTGATAATTTGTGATCGTAAAATAAGTTGTGACCTATAAAATTTGTGATTTGTGATCGATAAATAGATTATAATCTATAATTTTTTTGATTTGTAATCGAAAAATAATTTGTTATCAATTAATTTGATAGTATGTGATCGAGAAATAAGTCGTGACATATAAACATGTAATTGTGATCATACTATATTTAATTAATAAAATATATTTTCCATTAATTATTTCATAAATAAAATTTAATCAATATCTGATTTTTTGAAATAATAAACATTGTTTCTTAGTTTTGAAATTAGGTAATACTTAATCTCTTTGATATGAAAATTTTCCATTTTTATTAGTGCAAGCAAATCAGATTCGTGGTGGACGAGGATGAACTAAAGTGTTGTTTTTGTTTAGGGGAGTCATTTGGATTATAATTGGTGGGGAATTTGAGGAAGATTTGTGGTGGACGAGGAGGAACTAAAGTGTTGTTTTTCTTCAATCCAATTTCGTGGTTCAAATCATGGGTTAACGGCCTTGAGGAATCTTGGTGTTGAGATGGAGAAAAATCGTGGATGATCGCAGACGGTGTCAGTGCAAATGAACTGAGTAGGAAAATGCAAATATTTCATAAAGACAACAAACCTAGATATTGGAGGAGCAGAATGTGATTCAAAACTTGAGAGCAGTTGACACGACAGGCAAAAAGTGGAAGTATAAAAATGGTGATAATATGAGGAAGTGAAAAAAAAAAGTTAAAATTATAAATTTCTATAGCATTAACTGACCCCACAATGATCCTACGTAAATCTGCTCATAGGTAGATGGGGGGGGGGGGGTCCCCGGGGCGGACCCAGGATTATTCTTCAGGGGGACGAGACATAATGACTACAAAATAATTTTAAACAATAAAGATTATTGGTATAAATAGTGAAAATATCATAAAAACATAATTATTGGAATTTTAATCACTCTTTAGTTAAATGTTTCCACCAAGTCACAATCTTTCAAAACCAAGATTGTGCAAGGTCAACTAGATGGTCGAGGCTTGCTTTTATCACTCGTGCGGAGACCATACACGATGACACCAAGTTCATAAGTCATACTAGCTCTCCATAATTAAGCGGAGTGCATGGGAAGCACGTGAGGCTTTATCCTAACAGGACGTTGTAAGTTTTCGTAACCATCATTTTTAAATAAAACTTGCATAATCTCCACGCAAAATTAAGATGTAACACTAACAACTATGTATCGAGTAATTTGTGTATGGCAAAGTTCAATCATTCATTGGTTATCCTTACATTTTCAAGTAAGGGCCTGCTTGGTACGATTTTTGAGAAGTTGAAATAAGTTTTTGAAACTCAAAAGCTACTTTTAAACATGTTTGACTAATTTTATGAAAATTTTTCTTCTAATTAGAAGAGCTTTTAAATGAATTTGGTCTAAAGTGACTTTCTCTAAAAACACTTTTGAAATATAATTTTTTTAGAAATTAATTTTCAAATAAAAATTAAAATAACTTCTTTAAAAGCAAAAATAAAAATTGTGCCAAACGAATCTTAAATCATAATTGGAGAATATATGCATTAGCCAGGCCAGTTTCATCAATGTTTATGTACATGTGTGAAAAATTCTTCGCAGTTTTGTAGAGAAGCAAAATCAACATAAATGGATCAGAATACTCACACATGTGGTCCCATGAATTTTTTTTAAATACACAATGGAGCCCATTCCATTGTAAGTATTCTGGCCATTTCTGTACCTGGGAGAAAAATTCTTCGTCATTTAACCCGTCACGCCCTTTTATAAAAGCCAAGTGTCAATCCACTGTAAGTCCGTCAATCGACGTTCCCCCGCACTATAGATTTAGATAGAATACTCTTTAACTTGCCACGCGTCTCCACGTTTTTAGGCGCCGAATCTGGTTTGATTCGCTCAAAGCCGTTGATCTTTCACCTTTTGATTTTGCCCGCTTCAATCTTCCACGTCAACATTCTGTGGGGTCCAAAAAATCTCATTCATCCGAGAAATATTGGATTTTAGAACCTTCTTTAACCTAAAATCCCTGTTTTTCTCAACATTTCTTATCTTAATCTTTAATTAAATCTTAATCTCATTTTTTTCCCTTTTTACCCTTGACCTTGGCATATTTTTATGCTGTAGTGAATTCTCGTGTGTGAATTCACTGTAAATNCCTTGGCATATTTTTATGCTGTAGTGAATTCTCGTGTGTGAATTCACTGTAAATCGATGATGTCTGAAGGTAATTTTGTAGAAAACCCCTTCTTTAATTTCTGTAGAAACAGCATTGTTTTTCTGTTCTTATATTTTAGTTTTGCTTTTCTGATTATTGTTGGGATCATGGATGGTAGATGAAATAATTAATTATTTGATGGAAATGCTTAATTTTTGTGATTAATTTATTTCTAAACCAGGTGTAGTCTTCATTTTTAAAAGAGTTAATATTTTTAGGCCGTGAGGATTGGAGTTTGAAGTATAAGGTTTATACTCTGCTATATCGGTAGACGGGGTATGAGAAATTGATGGGTCATTGTCATTGAGAATCTCCGTGTACAGGCTTGCTGATTTTGTCTGATATTTTAAGGTGAAAGCAAGAAAAAAAAAAAAACATGTTTTTGCTTCCGTGGCTCCGCCTCGTGTTATTGCTGATTATTTAACAGTTCTATCTGTGGATTAGAGTTTAGTAAAAGGCAAATTTGAATTTTTTGAAAAAAGAAGCTACTGCTGTTTGTTATGCCCTGTTTATTTTTATTGAAAGGGTTTATGAAAAGTTATGTAGGGAATTGGACGTTGTCGTACGTTTCTAATTGTTGGTGTCTTTGGATCTGGTTGCAGGGAGTGTTTTGATGAATATTGACTCTAACAAAGAGAAAGAGTCCCTGAATGAGGACGAAGCCATTCAAAATAAAGTTTTACATGGGGGACAAATTTTGTTGAAGGACAATGTCTTGAAGATTGAAACAAACAATAACTACGGGAACGATGTGACCACTTTTGGGTTGCAAGGTCAAGGTGTTCTGCAAGCGCAACAGCAACTGAAGCCTCGAGGGACGGTGGTATGTTGGGAGAAATTACTTCATGTGAGATCCATTCAGGTCATGCTGGTGGAGAATGATGATTCTACACGGCATGTTGTATCTGCTTTGCTCCGAAATTGCAATTATGAAGGTTGGTAATATTAAATAACGTGAAAGAGGTATTGGGTGTGTCAAGATCAATATTTGTCAAAAATAAAATTGGATAAATTTTTTATATTGGCAGCAAGCCAACAAAAATATTAAGAACGATAACACAAGTGCTTATTTTATTTTTTAGTGTTTAAATTTTCTAGCGGTCAATTGCAGTGGTCGAAGCTGCTAATGGATTGCAAGCATGGAAGCTTTTAGAAGATTTAACCAACCATATCGATCTCGTCCTTACAGAAGTAGTAATGCCTTGTGTATCGGGAATAGTTCTTCTTTCCAAGATCATGAGTCACAAAACACGCAAAAACATTCCTGTTATTAGTAAGTGCTAATCTCCCCTTTCCTAGTTATATTGGAGTAGAACTATATTTTTTTAAGACTTAGTTGTTACTGATCCTGACAATTGTTGAGGTTTCTGTGCAGTGATGTCATCTCATGATTCAATGGATTTAGTCTTTGAGTGTTTGTCAAAAGGTGCAGCTGACTTCCTGGTTAAACCTGTACGTAAAAATGAGCTGAAGAATCTTTGGCAGCATGTCTGGAAGAGATGCCACAGTGTGAGTTATCGTAACTTTGTACTTTGGCTCTTTTATTGATCTCTGAATTTCATGCACTGGAAATTCGTTTTGTGCATGCTTTGGTCTAAGGGAAAATTGTGTAAATTCTGAAGACAGCGTTGAGGTGTTCAGTCTGTGTGTTGAAGTATTTCCAGAGACTTTTTAGTATTTTCTATTAAATTATAGTTCCAACATTGCAAATTTCTTTAAATTTCAGGCCTTCCTTTTTAACCTTACTGTAAATGATTGATTGTTTATAATCAGTCTAGTGGAAGCGGGAGTGAAAGTGGTACTCGAACTCGAAAATCTGTGAAATCAAAAAGTAGGGACAAGTTTGACAACAGTGGCAGCTATGATGGGGCAAATAATGAGAGCAACGTTTTAGAAGATGTTGGTGATGGAAGTGAGGATGGGAGTGATGCTCAGGTAGTAGTATATTCTTTTTATATTTCAGAGGAACTATATAATCTTACAATGTTTACCTGTTAGCTAATGCTTTTTGTGTATATGCAGAACCAGCTGACTGAATATGAGCTGTTACCATTTAGATTTGTTGAATCTTAGGGAGCTCTCGCTTTAACTATGAGAAATAAGTAGCGTTTGGCTGCATATGAACATTTTGCTTTCAGTTAAGATTGTTTCCTTTCTGTTTCTATATGGAGCATCTTAAATTGTTTGGACAGAACAGCAAGGTCTATTGATCAAATGCTGAATAAGTCTGCAAATGCTGATTTTCTTTTCTCAACTCCAGAATATATTTTTTATTACTATTTTTCTTAGTAAGCTAATAACTGTTTACAAGTAAGGCATCAGTAATTACAGCAAATAGTTAGGAGGATGACAATCCCAATAACATTCATTAGCAATCTACTTTGTCATATCTACTCTTTACAACTTACAAGAGGAGCACTTGACATCAACTATACCGTCTTTGGAACTGGGTTATTTTCCCAATAAATATTTCATGGAACTAAGTGTAGTTTGAAGTAGATGAGATATAAAATAAGAAGAACTTCATGGTCTTCTATTGCTAAATTTGTTAAGATCACAAGTCTAAAAGCTTGTGGACACCAGTACTAGTTTATTGAGTAATGAGTACAATGAAAAAGTACAGCTTTTAGGAAAATCCAGAGAGGCTGTATTGGTAAACATACATATCAATCGCATAGAGGTAAACAGAAAAAGCCAGCATTTTCTGAGGCTCAAACGCAACCTTAGTCAGAAATCTCAAGAGAATGCGCAAGGATGTTCAATACCTAAAGAAATAAGCACTTAGGTTTAAGGTTTCTTTGAAGATTATGATTCTGCCATTAATATATGTCCTGAAAAATAGAAATAAATGCTACCCAGAATTTGTGTCCTTCGTATTTTATTGGAGGTTGCAATGTGAAATCTTTATGGTTTTTCGGCTCTTTACCTATTTAAATCAGGCGAGCTGAAAGCAAGGCAATTGAATGCATGATGCATATACAGATCTCCAGTGAAAAAGCTTCCAACTTTATTTTTGTAGTATGCACTTGTGTGACATGTAATTTCCAATTCATGGTCTTGGTTTTGTTTGCTTGCTGATGTGAATGCAGTGCTTTCTGAATTTCTTCAATGCTAATTACTTTGAACATGAAAATGACTTGTCCAGATTCAAATTCCTGTGCGAGGGGAGGGACAGAATATTTTTATTTTCATCTTTTTTTTTTTCCTTCCAGCGGGTGGGGGTGGGGTGTTTTAAGATTCTGTTGATTGATTGCATTGTATTTCTTGTATTTAGCAAACTCTGATATGAAATTGTGGCTGGCATCAGAAATGAAAGGCAAAATTAGAGTTCAAATAGGTCTTTGTTTGCCTTCCTAGAGATAACATCAACCTTGATATACTGATCGGCCTTTTAACAATCAAATTTTACGCATTTGTTGGATAAAAAAACTAGAGGAAGAACAATCTGTTACATAAGCTTTGAAATGTTCATCAGTTATTGAAAGCTTTTAGTTTTTTTTTTTTGTCGTAGAAGTCGTATTTTTTATCTGCATCACAAGTATAATTTGGCTCCTATTTTTCAGAGCACTTGGATGAAACAAGCTGTAGAAGTTGGCCGCTCTAAAGCCATGTCCCCAATAGATCAGCTAGCTGACTGTCCAGACGGCACCTGTGCTCAAGATACCTGCTCAAATGCCAAAGTGGCTGCCAACAATATGTTGCAAAATATTATAGCAAGGAAAGCACATAAAGGAAAAGAACATGGTGTTGATACTTTACTTTTATTTTTTGGCTTTATTTTTTATTATTATCTTTATGTTATCTAACAAAGCACAGGATCTTTCTCACTAGATACCATTGCAAAGGGCAAATGCTTTGAGACAGTCATCCCCAGGAACTCAGAATCACAATCTGAAAACCCAAATGAAAGTCACCTAGAACTTCATGGTGCAGAACAACTGTCATTGCTGGGAATAGATTGCAATATAAACAATAATCGAGTTGATAAGGGACAATTCAAGACCACTGGTGAATGCCTGTTCAGCAAACACAAGGATGTCACTGCTAACATGTCTAGTCCTTGGATTGATTGCAGAGTATCTGAGTGTACTAGAGAAGTGGCAAATATTTCAGAAATTTACAATAATGTGACTGATAAATCTAAAAAACCAAACAAGGAGCTTAGCTTAAAGAGATTTAGAGGAGTTCAGGAAATTAGAAGGACTGTTCAAGATAACCGATGTGTCTTGAGACATTCTGAGCAATCAGCCTTCTCAAGGTTGGGAGCAATGATCACCAGTTGATTATTTCTCATCACGTTTTCTTTTTTCCTTGGACAACTGATTTCCATTACTGAATTGATAGCAGAATTAGCCCCCTTTTCTGTCTTCTCTCTTTCTGTAGGTATAATACATCCTCAAATGTCTTCAAGACCCCTAATGGGATCACCAGAAGCTGTTCAGTAGTTGATTGTAGTGTAGAAAGTGCAACAAGAGAGACGGCTTTTGACATACAAGCTCATTCAATTGGCTATCTTCTATGTCAAAGTTCAAAACGGAGTAGCAATAATATAGGTATGGGATCCACAACTAAAAAGCTTAGTACATTCCAGTCAATCGTGAAGGATAAGTCCGAAGAAACATCTACAATTAACCCTTCTGCTCTTAGACCTGTGAAAAATGACCTTACGTACACCCAACAGAAAGTCAATCTAGTCATACACAATGACATGCAAACTACAGAAAACTTAGCTGTAGCAAGAGGCTCAAATGAGGATGGCCTGCACCCTTATCATCATCATCACAACCACCACCACCATCTCCATCACCATTTCCATAATTTCCCCAACTTGGAACAACAGCCACCATCAGACCACAATGAATTGTCCCTAAAGAAATTGACTGCATATTCTCCACTCAGTGGAGCATCAAATGTATTTGGTGAACCCATGGATGCTAACCTCAGAAACTATAGTTTGAATGGACATGCCTTAGGAAGTAAACATGGAAGCAATGGGCAGAATGGAAGTAGCATTGCTTTAGGGTTTAATGCAGAAAGTGATCTAGGGGAAGCTGGGAGAAATGGAAGCGAAGATTCTAGCGGCAGTGGTAGTGGGATAAAAGAGGTGAAAACAAACTTGCACTGCAAAAAGATGCCTTGAACAAGATTTGTCAGAAGAGGAAGGAAAGATGAAAGGTAATTGATATGTTTTATATGTGCCCTTGCTTCCTGTTACACTACTGTTGTTCTTCAAACTCATTTACCGATTATTCGAATCTTCTTTCTTTGTCATGCTGGAAAAGTTTTTCTTTTTATATTTTTACTGAATATGATGCAGGGATGGAAACAAAAAAATGTCCTCTTGCATCTGCGTGTCTCGTTTATGGGTTATGACCTAGCATGTAACTTACATTGCTCATTACCATGGAAGAATTTATGGAATCTCTTTTAATTCATTGAGGAAAGAGCCATGGTCGTGCAGAATACCAATAATGAAATTAGTTGAGGTTCGTATAAGATTCTTCTCAGTTGCTAAGGCGATCCTCAAGCCCAAGGTCCAAATATGGAACTTTTAGGATTGTTTTCCAACTGCGATGTTCTACTTATCCTTAGACTCCACCAACCTCACCTCACCAGCCATTAGCTTATCACAATCACCACGTCCTTAGCCACCACTATCTATTTTTCAAAATCCAAATATAAAGTTGGCTCAAATATATATTACCCCTCTTTTGTTCTTGGTGGGGTAGCTGATGAGAGTGAAAAAAGGGGCCTGGAGTGTGAGATTTGTGGCGATGGTGAGTTGCCAATGGTCTTGCTGGTTGGGGAAGGGATCACAAGTGGTCGTGACACTGGTGAGTGGTGTTAGACGAATAGCTGGATGCCATTAGAGGTGGTGAAGGTGGTGGCACTAGTGGCGGGAAGTGAGGAAGAATATTATTGGGGTTCTCTTGTGAAGAAATGCAATTAGGATGGGAGAGAGAGAAAATGATAATGCAAGGTTATGTTGGGTTTTTCTGGAAAAAAACCATGGTCGTTTTTTCACCAGCTCCGTTGCTTGATATAATAGCTCAATTGTCTCACAGATTGGTCAATTAAACATTTGGCTGAAAGACTGTCTGTAGGACTATTTGTTTGGGTAGAGGGAAGTCTGATAGGTTCCCCTACTGCTGCTAATGAATGAATTGCTGCTAGTGGTGAATCTACTCTAAACGTTACTATTTAATGGATTGGTTAGGTAGTAAACGTATTAATTGGAATGTAAAGGAAATTGAAAAGTGTATTGGTGGAATGGATATATGTATTGAATTGAAGATTGCAAGAACAATTATTATGTAATGAACAATTCGAACAACAAAGGAAGGAAATAACACTCCCATGCTCTTTAAGGGGCATGACTCTCTTCACAACACTCTACTTCTCTGCATGCGTTCTAAAGCCCTCCCCCATCACATTTATTGGCATTTCTCCCCCAAGACTCAATTCCCTAATTTACCCCTTTGAACTAACTAACTAGTAACTACTTGAACTAAAAATGGAATTAATCTGCTGCATTGGTTGTGACCCTGCTGATTATCTCCGTTTTCCTTTATTGGGTGTCTATCAAAGTCCATCCAAAGATTCCAAACACATGATGATGTTGAACTAGTATCAATTCAGCATCTTGCAAGCAAAACAAACCCTTGCGGTTAGGTGTTATCCGGGTTTGCTCTAGGTCTTTATTAGTCCCCACAAGAGCCCTGTTTAATTGGTAGGCACTTCTTTGGGAGGAGTGGGAGTGGGAGAGAGCACACAGTCTTGTCAGTTGGCTAAAGAAGGATAAAATAGCTATCTGATAAGTATTGTCTACCTCTAAACCAGTCAAACATAGCTTAATTGTCTCCTGGCTTCATTTGATGCTAAACACTTGCTTTGTACTTCATACTCTCAAAAAGTAAAATATCTACTTTACCAATAATAGAAGGGTAATTTGAATCCCACAATTATTTCTGTCCAAAATTATGTTTTATGCTTGTATTCACACGTATCACGTTGTTGGATGACTTAATTTTTCAAGTTTCTTTTGTCAACATCTTTGGATTAATAGAGAAATGTCTTGTAGATTGTGGTTTTGTTTATGGCTTAGACATGATTTTGGAAACCTACCATTTTAGAATTTTCAAAGCTTTATTTTATTTTTCCATTTCCCCAACACTGAAATTGATGGAAGAGAGAAATACTTCATGGTGAAATGAAGAAACATTTCCTAAAAATTTGTGTAGTTTGCTTGCTAGGATGTACTGTTTTTAATAGGAGAATTCGACATATTGCTATTGCAGATTCTCAGTTCTCTGTCTTTAATTCAACTTGGTTTCTATTAGTAATCCTCGTGTTCCTGCAGTGATGTTCTTCTGTGGACCATAACTGGATACAGAATAATGATGCTTGGACTATTCTAAACTATACCTAACAGAAGTGAATAAAAAGAGGGAAGAAATAAGAGAGTGGCTATTTGTTTATTAATGAGTCCAAATTACCTAGATCATTCAACAACTGTGTTTGATCTGTTGGCATGTTATCATACTAGTGAGAGTGATTATCCTATGTGCACATATTTGTTTTTATTCCAATGAGTTGGAGTGTTGAAAGTGAAATTAGGACCCAAATAATACATTTAAGGCTGTGTAGCATGGCATGTATGTTGTAATGGATGATTGTTAGGTTTGATTAATGACATGATTGAGCATCAATGATGCATGATTGATTGTTTTCACAGAAACATATCTAGCATGGTATGCAACAAGATTATAATATATTTTTTGTTTTGCAATACTGCTGTAGATGGTCCATGCGAGTGCATGCTATTGAAACAGATGTTCATGTTTGGCTAAGCTTAAAATGTTCACTTACAAGTAAATTTGGCTTATGAGTAAATAAGTTTTCAAAGCAAATATATTTTATTGTTCAAAATTGAAAATAAGTTACTTATTTTAATAATAAGGTTAAGAGTTACGTTTATATTAAGTGACCTTTATTACTTAAAAGGAAAGGAAAGATATCCAAACATGCTAGAAAATAAGTTATTTGAAAGTAACGTTTACTAATTTCAAGCTTAATAATTTCTATATTCCTTTATTGTCAGCTTACCAATTAATTTATGAAACAAAAGTTCTCTTTTATAACTTCTACTACATCAGTCTTCCTGTTACACTTGTTTTTCATGGACATGGACTTGTGATCTTTAATCATTCTTCTCGAGTCAGGTATGGTACCCGAACCAAAAGAAACTAGCAGAACATCTTGTGTATTTTCAAGAAGATGAATATTTCCTATCACGGTACCGATGGTGTCCTAATTATGTCTCTGATTAAGCTGCCTACACAGGAATAGGTTTGTGGTGATCTAGTAGTAGTGATAATAGTGCAATTATCACGTTTTTCATCCACTAATAATTGCATTTTCATGATTCCTTATATTTTGGTTTCAGTTGCAAATGAACGAATACGGTGGAAATTAGAAGAAAATATCTCTGATTAAGCTGCCTACACAGGAATAGGTTTGTGGTGATCTAGTAGTAGTGATAATAGTGCAATTATCACGTTTTTCATCCACTAATAATTGCATTTTCATGATTCCTTATATTTTGGTTTCAGTTGCAAATGAACGAATACGGTGGAAATTAGAAGAAAATGGTTTAAAATGACCAAAATGGAAGAAAGTGAAAGTTCAGGGACTAAATAACAAATACTCTAAACTTGTTTCCAACCTTGTGATGAAGATTCAAGAGTGTTAGAGGTCAATTGGATGAAGAAATGAAATGGGTGAAATATAGCCAAAACATTATCACATATCAACTTTCAAACTGAAAAGTTTTACACCAGTTTTCAGCCTCATATTGAGACCCTTTTTTGACATGGTAGACGATCGAATTAGAAGTTGACATCTGAAGTAAAGTTGTAGCCCCTTGAGTTAGCTTCGCAACGCATCTTGAATCACATCAATCGGATATCAGGAGAGAAAGTTTAATCAAAATACTGAAAGCTGTTCGGCGGGAAAATATTATAACTATGCGGTCGCATAGTTATAAATCCATGCGACCGCATAGCTACCTAGAATTCAAAGGCTGAAATACTTTGTT
>CAIGRR010384761.1:0-10965 GCA_903798365.1 Fraxinus sp. 1973-6204
CATGGAATAGAAAGAAAGAGAGATAAGAGCGAAAGAGTGTGTAAGATTGTACAAGGAGGTTCAAAAGATATAAGAATAGTTTGTTTGGACTATTGGAAGGTGGGTTGTGCTTTCAAGTGTTTATATAGAGAAATCATTGAGGCGGCAAAAATGAGGATTACTAATATTAATATGAGGTTCTCGACAAGATGAGAGCTGGTAAGGTCAAGTTTTGTTCCAGCAAGGTTTACACGTGGTTAGATCTTGTGTGATGTCAACAGTCATGTAAGATTAATCTCAGTACCTTTCAATACACATATACATGTTTAGGCACGCATATTTTACACCTCTATTAAGAGGTGCAAGATCTAAAGGAATGTGATATGGATAGTGTTGTAAATGGTAAGTTATTTTAAATTATTATCTGATTTTTAAGAAATTTGATATCAGTTGACTACTGAAAGCAAATTATTTTTTAATGAACGAACACAAAATTGAAATAAAACTATGCCGCACGTACAAAAATGGAATTACCAGAAATGCAACAGGCCACTCACACAAGGGTGGGGTCCACGCATTTTTTTTTTCTTTTTAAATACACGGTGGGACCCACTCTTTCCTTGTGAAATTCTGGCCATTTTTTTTTTTTTTTTGCACAAATGGCTAAAGTGATTGAAATATAACATTTTTGTACAGATTTATTTGATTCCTAAGATTTTTTCCCAATGCATGTATGGTAATTAATTTTTATAATATAAATTTATATCCTATTTGTAAGATAATTAACATTTTTAATCTGATTAAATTTTTAAGATTTTCATTTATAAATTTTAAATTGATAATCTATTATGTTGTTGCTCATAGTATAACACAACATTATAATAAAAATTTTAGAAACATATTACTTATAGATCTGTCTAATAAAATATTAATACTCTTAAAGTAACACAATATTATTTAAATATATTTTAATTAAATTTTACTTATTCTCGGAGAGTATAATTAAATACGATTTAACATAAATTATATTTTTACTCTTGAAGAGTAAATTCTTGTATAATTTATTGTCTGAAGACTATGAAATTATAACTGTCTATATTCTAAAATAATATTAATTTGTTGCTCTTGGAGAAGTAATAATAAAATAGAATGTGTTTTCGAAGCAGCACACATCCCGAATATTGTATATCTTATTTTGTTCTTGAAGAACACACAAATTAAACAACTCAATATTGGGTTGTAATTTTTAAAGGAAAATAACTTTTTATATTACTAATATTAAAGAAGAATATTAATTTATTTTTCTTGAAGAGTATGAATTATAATTTTCAATATTCCAGAAGAATATTAACATATCGCTTTTGAAAGAGTAATGATAAAATACAACAAGCTCTCGAAGTAGCACACGTTTCGAAAAATGTATCAATTTAAATTCATATTCATCCTTGAAAAAAGATATATAACTAATGTCATGAAGAAATTGATTAGTTTGGTTACTTGGATGATATATGATTATATATATATTCTTTGAAATTAAATAGTTGGATTATATCTTATATTGAATCAAAAGTTTAATTTGACTTTATTGCTTGACATGACCAGTTGGACTATCACTTTATCTATAATGATGTGAAATTAAAAACTCAAATGGATATTCAATGAAAAAAGATTTTTCAATTCAACGAGATCCTATATGATGCTTGTTCTTTTCCAAGAATTTTTTTCATTAACTATCACTAGCTAAAATAAGGAAAGTATTTCCTATATTTTATGAAAATTGATAAGGGTGATAAATGGGGTCCCGTCATCCCCCATGTTGACCATCTAGATATTCTTTGTATCTATTAGATATTATAAAAATACTAGATGATTGCATTGTATTCGCAACCTTAAGTTTGCGAAATTACTGCCCAAATTATGAGCATAATTTTCTGATTATACAAGCAAGAAAGCGTGTTTTGTTAATGTCAGTGATCCTAAATCTCAACATTTTAATAAGTGTTAGTTGGGATGTCGATAAATGGTTTGACACTATTACTTGTTAAACACCTCCAATTAATTGAGAGTTCTTCACATTTCTATTTATGGAATGCTATTACAATATCATAGTTATCCATGTTATAATTGGCTTATACTTAGAGTCTGATTTTTCCATCTAATTACTTTCTTAATGCAGTATATTTAAAATTAATCATCCACAATGCACCGAGATGGAAAGTAAAGGATATTGGGAATAAATGTGTAGTTTGAACCATTCGTTCAAATGTGTTATATTTCATAACGTGTTTTGTTGATTATCAATTTGAGTGGACAATT
This sequence comes from Fraxinus sp. 1973-6204, assembly GCA_903798365.1. NCBI lineage: Eukaryota > Viridiplantae > Streptophyta > Magnoliopsida > Lamiales > Oleaceae > Fraxinus > Fraxinus sp. 1973-6204. Next base: position 2,296 of record CAIGRR010384761.1, read on the forward strand.
CTCTCATTATTTGGGGGGGGGGGGGGGGGGGGGNATTAATCATCCACAATGCACCGAGATGGAAAGTAAAGAATATTGAGAATAAATGTGTAGTTTGAACCATTCTTTCAAATGTGTGATATTTCATAACGTGTTTTGTTGATTATCAATTTGAGCGGACAATTCTCTCAGTATTGGGGAGGGGGGGGGGGGGAGGTTAAGAAATTGAATGTATCATCATCTAAATCTTCATAAAAGACAATTCGAACCAAAAATTCGAAAAATAATTCATTTAGATGCATTTATTTACTAAAGAGACCAACAATATCTCACACACCAAATTTATGTGGTCCAACTCAAATTGATGCCCTATAAATAATTATTTAATATTATATTTGATAAATTTATGACATGTATGCGTGATGATATTTGATTCTAATATAAAAATTCCAAACTAAAATGGAGCAATTAGCAAAGATAGTCACATTAAAGAGGCAAATACTCTCCATGAGTATTTTGACACAACAAATCATAAAATTTCAAATGAGATTCAAGTACTCGATATGTTGAAAATCAAGATATCTCAATAAGTTATGTCATTGTGGAGAAATAAATAGAATTTAAAATAAAAAGTCGTCGACAATATTTTTGTACATAATGTACCAATTCATATTATGAGTAGTGATAATATCGAATTAAATTCGTCATCGATTGAAGTAATGATTGACCAAATAAAATGATGTGATCCTAGTAAAAGAATTTACTGAGAAACTTGAAATTTCTAGATGTGATCATAGTAAAATTGAACTTATTAGAGAAATCTGAAATTTCTAGATTTGCAGTCTGAACACCTAAATGTGTATACTTATACAAAATGAAAATGAAAAAAGTAAAGTCGTAATATGAAATGAATGACTTTTTACATAATGAATTTTGAGAAAACTTGTATAAATAGATAAGTTATCGTGTGGTGGATGTAATCACAAGTACCTGTCATGTTAACGTGACAATGCATAAATTTTTTTATGCATATAATAAATGTAATTATAGTCAACTTATCTTATATAAATTTAATACTATCATTGAAGGATTTAATATGCTTGAAGCATAATTAAAGTGATATTATCACGAGTGGGAGTAAATACGCGTTGTACACTTTTTTCCTTGTTCAAGGTTTTGTTCTATTGAGTTTTCCTGATAAAGTTTTTAGTGAAGCAACTTTTGTAGTGTACTTAAAAGAATAATTTATTCCTTTTCATTCATTAGGATTTTCTCACAAAATTTTTCCTAATAAGGTTTTAACGGGCATATTCCTTGTGTAATGAATGTCCATAACCTATAAGACATTTATTATCATAAGAATGCAATTATATGTTACAAATTGTGTATGTTACTCTTGAAGAGAACAATAAGATCTGTTTTCGAAATCATGTTACTACAATTATCAAAGGTTGATAAATATCTCACATGAAGACGACGTTATCTGAAGACATTGATGTACAAAACAATAATGAATTGAGACAAGAATTAAAATCAGGGATAGCAACTGTACTCTTTTTCATTCGATCAAGTTTTGTTCCACTGAATTTTCTTGACAAGATTTTAATGGGACAAATATTTTGTAATGTGTTATACTGTCATTCAAGGGGAATGTTGTAAATTGTAAGTATATTAATAAATGATAATTGTACCCTATGAGCTCTAGAAATTATTATCATTGTATCTCTAATCCTTCCATATAAATATGAGACTTTGGTTCTCAATAAAACACACATAATTCTATTGATTTTTCTATTTTTTTTCTCTAATTTATAACACAGATATTTATTTAGCATAATTTTTGTTAGTGTGCAACAAGCAATACTACTAAAAACGACTTTAGTGATAGAATACCAATGACGGATGAAATCACTACTAGTGATTAATTAACGACGCATTTTTGACGAAATATTTTGTGAGTTACTTAATATTAAAAGAGAAGGCATACCAATGGAATTATGGAACTAGAAACAACTACGACCATCAGTAATTACTGATGGTTGCATTGTCGTTGCAAAATTACTCACTGAATTCTCACATTCGATATGTACCGATGGTAAAAACTAAATTGGTAGTATCGACGAAAATATGACCTTTAACGAAGGAGAATCCATGTTGAAGCCCCATATTTTAGTAGTACAAGTCAAAGTCTCACATGATCTAGCCAAGTGACACCTCAACACATGCAACTCAACCAAGGATAATTGTCGCAATAAGTCATTAGACGACTCATGGGTACCTTGTTGGCCTTAGCCCTCCGCTAATGAGCCGGTTAAAGAGTCATGGGTACCTTGTTGGCCAAGATATATTGATATAGATGCGATATGAGCAATATATGTAGTAGGGCTGCAAATTGATTGGATATGAACTGAATCTATCTATATCCGATCCGATAATCCAATAAATATTTGATTGTTCAATCCATATCCAATTTGCTATGTTATCGGATATTCGATTTTCTATGTTACAACAAAAAATTTCATTGTTAAAACTGAATTTTCTTGTAGTATGTGTTGGATAAGCTATAAAATTTTACCATGAAAATTGAACTTGGACCGTCAAGATTTCACAACATGACTCACCCATCGAACCTACAAAACTAATCACTTCTAAAGAAAGGGGTCTAATACAAGTATTTAACCAACAAAGGCACTGAAACACTCGAATCAATTTCTATTTACATATGAGAAATCATAGAGAAGAAAAAAGAGAATATATATTACAAAAATGTATTATATATTATTGATATGATATGTGAAGAATGATTACCATATAAATTAAAGTCAAGCCGGAGATTTACAAGGTGGAAAAGTGCATCAATTTTTGTGGAAATAATATCTTTGCAAATCATTTTCTTTATGCCCCAAACAAACAATTATTGCTGCAATTTTCGTGGTCAACAACGATGGGCAGAACACTCCGATAACTACAGGTGGGACCCAGTTTAGCTTTATATATTATCTGGTCGTTATCCCCCGACCACCCTATACAATGTATGGTGGCTACCATTTTTTTTTAATCAAGGTTTTCGACCTATATATTTTTGGCATAAGCTAAAAATCTTACCTATAGAGTTATTATTATTATTATTATTGTTTTTTTTATGAAACTGTGGAGTTAAGTGTCCATGTCTCTAAATATTTTTGAATTAGTAACACAATAACACGATTACAATCAATCGTCAAAAAAATAAAATAAAATAAAATAAAAAATAAAAATGAAAACGTTGTGATCAAAGTCACTCTCATGATTAATTTAAAAAGAATTTAGCGATTAAGAAGAAAAATATTCAATTTTTAAATTTTCCGCACGTCTCACTTTCACAATGTATTTTGCCTTGTATGTGTAGACGATACGATGTGAGCGTCATCACTTTTGCTGTGACGAAATAAATATCGTTATTTAATTTAATTGGTCCTGTCAAAGACTAAGATCTAACATTTTTTAGAAAATACAAACAAAATTTGCTTCTCGTCTCAATTTTTAGCTCGATTATTCTCTCATAGTATACATTATATTTTAAAAATCACGTCACAAATTTATATACCAAGTCATCAAGATATACCATGGATATATGAGTGTTGATTATTCATTTAAATGAGTAGAAAGATATTTTTGACAATTGCAGATCGTATTCAAAATTAATGATTGCATATGACATGGGATGGAAGACAATTTCACGCTCTCAACATCAAAATCGTGTGCAACAATGTCGCATTAAGTAAGATTGTGGTATTTAAAATGAATTCTACAGAATAAATAGTTGGCATTGTAAAAGGTTTGGGAAGCAACATAAATAGTATATTTGCTTAATTATAAATTTATAATATAACTCAAAATATTGTCCGTTCGTAATATAAATTTATATACTTGATAGAGACACGTTCAACAAACACATGATATTTCAATAAAATTCACGAGATACTAAAATTTCATATTGATTAAATATGAAAACCAAAATTTGCACAATATACATTATGTATTAGTCTCTATCCCAATGTGATTTGAATTGTAACGTAATGACATAAGAAGACAAGCAAAAACTTTTAAAGAAGATAAGTGTGTTTTATTAGACCTGATAAATTATTGTCAATTGAGCGATTTCTACATAATTTAATGTAATTATATTAATTGTAGAAAAATTCGTGGATGTAATTGATGGGAAAAGGGCGATTCTGAACTAAATTGGAGTTGGTTCGAAGTAGTTAAAGACTAGCTGAATTTCACGGTAGTAAGTAATAAGAGTCTTCATAGGAAATCACAAGTTTTGTGATGAAATTCAATATTTGAAAAGTCCAAGGATTAAATTATAAACTATTTAAACTTAAGACGGACCAATTTTGGATGATTATGAAGTTTTGGAGACCAACCTGGAAGATTTTGAAAGTTTCGACATCAAAAATTGAAGTTTATGATGAAAAATACCAAAACTGGACAAAACTTCAAAAAAAAAAGACCAAAACCGCACGAAAAATAAGATTTACGAACCAGATAGAATTAATTGGGAAGATAAGGGGTACTGCGTTCAACCATGGTTCGGTGTTGAATATATGATATGTTTCGAATCATATCCTCGTAATAATAAGTAGAGCATACTCAATTAGTGTGTGAATCACGAAAGTATCAAGCTGGACATCGACAAAGTTAGGTCTCTTCATATTAATTCATATCGTCTAAACACAAATTGCGCGCTCCGTTGCTTAATTTATTATAGCACAATTTACGATTTTCCCGTCCAACCATGTCGATAAATTCCTATACGTTTTTGAGGTCGAGCTTTACAACTTGTTCGACTTAGTTGTTTCCTAATGATAAATATGACCTACCTTGTCACAACCAAACAAAGATCAAGTGGTGCACTTGGGTTTGGCCGTTAGGGGTGTAACAAAAACAAGTGTTTCAAATATTGTCGGTTCCAGGTGCAATTAAAACCTTGATGTATTCTGGAATAGTAAATTGATGGAGAATGTATGGTGGAAAATGAAGAAAAAATTATTGATGTGATCAAAAATATTATTTTATTGAAAAATGTGTGGTTGAAAATGAGTAGAAGAATGAGAATGAAAATGTACCAGACCGGGACTTAAAGGAGTCAACAGTCGCAGAGTCAATTTCACGTGCATTTGAATATTATTAGATGCCATTTTTATGAAAATGACAGCTTGGTTTCGTTACTGTTGAATGTTGACTTCATATACCCAAAAAGTAGGGACTTTTGGTATGGTCGATTGGGCCAAAACACGTTATATTCCAAAACCAACAGACGTTTTTGACTGAAAGATCCAATTCCAAAGATAATTAATTAATTAATTTTGCAATTGGTTCGTGAGTTGGTTCATAAATATTGTAATTAGGGGGCAATAAGCTGGCAACAGCCCACATGTAATCTTTATTTTATGAATATAAATATAAATTGCACTTTTTACAATGCAATTGATGTCACCTATACATTGGATAGAAATAAAATTAACGGGTCTAGACTTTTAAGTTTTGAAACGATAAATCGAGTACGAAAGGATCTGATGTCGTGAATATCCGTCGGAGAATATTAATTTTGATTGAACTTCAAAGGTCTTGAAAAATAATTTGCAAAAAATGAATTAAAGAAAGCAAGAAACAAGAAGAAAATCTTTGAGAAAAAATTTAGGTGATAATGTAAATAAATAAATAAAATCCAGTCCATTGGGACACTGCAGAAGTCCATCTCGTGCTGCGTATTCTGACTCAATTTACTCTCTGTACAATTGGACCACGCTACAAGTATGGACACTTGTTGAGTGGGGGCTTTGACTAGGTAATGCTAAAAATAGTATTTAAATAAATATGATTTAAAACTTTATTTATTGCAAGTTTTTCTTCTTGTATTACGTATTAAACGTGATCTTATTGGTATGTTAGATATTTGGGGGGACTTTTTGGCCATTTGTAACGTGTTGATAGTTTTTCCATCGTAGGTAAAAGTTGTACAAGGATAACGAATGATTTTTGGATGAGTGATATGAACGATTTTCGTCGTTGAAAGTAATATATCAGATAATGTTTTACTCGCCCATGACCTTGCTTAATCAATGGAAAAAAATCCCATTGAAATCGACAAACTGGAAACCACGATTTGAGGGATGTCGATTTAGTTTCGGTTTGCTAGGACCAACCCAAAAACCATTATTTGATGGATGGTTTTTACAAGAATTGGTTTTCATGGAAAATCCTCTTGAAGTCAACAAACCGAACCGACCAGAATCGACTCGGGTCCGTTTATTCTTTTTGTCGGTTTGATTTTGGATTGGGATTACATCCAATACAAATTGTTGGTTTGTTTATCGATCATGTCACGTCAGTTTATTCTTCTTGTTGGCTCGATTTTATATTGAAATTTCGTTCAATTCAAACTGTAAATTCCGTCATCATGTTCGGACTCGTCCCAACTGTACTCATGCCCACCCTTATTATCCATAACACTATACGAGGAATCAAAAATAAAACTTTTGAAGGAAAAATAAAACCTTACCAATAGGCGAGCGAATTATTCATGTCAAAAGCATATTAAGCCTATCTAATGCAAGTTATGAAGCCTCCAAAAATTATTTTTGGAGAAGTTAAAAGAATATGTTTGGAGCCTTCCTTTGGAGCGATACTTCTTGAAAATATTTTGATATTGGTGTAGATACAAGAAATTGTGCTTGCCATTTGAAGAAGTAAATATTGGAATTAGTAGATTACAAGATATATATGGTGGACACTTTTTTTAGTTGCAAACTGCAATAGCCGTTCAATCTATAAAACTACTTACAACCATGCTTACATTACAGAGAATTTTTTTACAGACAATTTTTTTACAGATATTTTACAGACAATACACATGTGGTGGGGCTTGTGCAAATTTTTTTTTAATACACATGGGGTCCGCCTCTTGTGAGGGGTCGGTAAGACCCCTGTGAATAAATCCTTGTACATGGGGATTTATTCAATTCCCTTATAGTCATCCAATTTTATATTTAAAATCATGGTGATCACCCAATTTAATTTTATTTTATTATGGTCATCTAGGCATAATCCAATTTGATTTTGTTTTAACATGATCATCCAACTTTATCGTTATTGTCATCATAACCACCTAATTTTATATAACGTTTCTCCATGGTCATCTAATTTATTTTCACCATTTTCATTAATTTTAAAAGGAGTAAAATGGTAACTTTGCGTTATATACATAAAATAAATTTTGAAAAAACAAAATTAAAAGTTTTTATTTTATTTAAAATGATTTTTTTTTTCTAAAGTAAAATTTTATTTTATTTTTCTAAGTCACGTTCTTTTAAAATAAGTTTTAATTTATTTTTATTTTTTAAGAATTTTTTAAAATAAATTTTTGTTTTTCAAATTAACTAATGTTTTTTAAAAAAAGTTTTAATTTTATTTTTGTTTTTTAAAAATTTATTTTATATATATAATGTAAAATTACCGTTTTATCCAATTTAAAAATAGTGAAAATGATGAAAAGAAGTTGAGTGGTTATGATGAAATGAATCAAATTTGGTTATCATGATGATATTAAATATAAAGTTGAATAGTCATAGTAAAATAAAATCAAATTAAGTGACTGTGATGACACTAGATTTTGGGCGTGTTCGGTAGAGATTAAAATCGAATTAAAATTGAAAAATTAGCAATTATTGTTGACTTTTATTAGACGGGTGAGATCCAATAACGACTATATTTTTAATTTTAATTAAATTTTAATTCCTACCAAACAGACCCTTTAAGTTGAATGAACATTGGTGGATTTAATTTAAAATAACATGCGCAGTTGTCGCATTTTTGAATTAATCTTCATGTACAGATAAAAGTTTCACAGATTTTTTACCTATTCTCACATGAGTGGGTCCCGCATGGGACCCACGATAATAAAAAAATGGCCAAAAAATCCCACCCACCCCCCCCTACTGTGAGGTCTCTGTGGGGGTTCTGTGAACCCCCACTCTGTACCCCAAGAATGGTCCCGCATTTTTTAGTGTTGTCCTTCGGGGATTTAGGAGAATTATGTCTTCAGACTTCAGCAATGNAAAAATGGCCAAAAAATCCCACCCACCCCCCCCTATTGTGAGGTCTCTGTGGGGGTTCTGTGAACCCCCACTCTGTACCCCAAGAATGGTCCCGCATTTTTTAGTGTTGTCCTTCGGGGATTTAGGAGAATTATGTCTTCAGACTTCAGCAATGATGTCACTCCAATGAATAATGACTTCCTTTTAAAAAACTCAACAAAATCAACGCCAAATCCCTCCTATACATTAGTTTAATCTTATATCACGTCGCCAAGATAGAACTGGACGCTTAAATTTATGTTCTGTCTCGCTTTCAATTATGAAATTGAAATTAATAATTAATGTAACGTAGATTGGTATGAAACGTCGCTTATATATGACATGATATAAAGTATATGATCGCAAACAAACAAGAAGATTAAATGCAAAGAATTAAGTGATAGAGGAGCGAAGTATTTTATTCAATTTGCGTGTTCGGTAAAGATTAAAATTGAAAAACTAGCTGTTATTGTTGACTTTTATTAGACGAGTGAGATCCAATAACGGCTATATTTTCAATTTTAATTAGATTTTAATCGGTACCAAACGGGCTCTAAATTAGTAAAATGTG
>CAIGRR010384815.1:0-10724 GCA_903798365.1 Fraxinus sp. 1973-6204
CCACGACACATTTGGAAACAGTTTCATATGTATTAAACAAGTCCTTATTAGGACATATATGAAACACACTCGCTGAATACAGAATCCAATCCTCATCTGGTTTAGATTTAATATCAGAAATACCTAAGAGATCTCCCTCACTTACAATGTTCTTTGTCAGGTATACTTTACTTGAAGTCTCTGATTGTTCCCATATCGACTTGAAGCCAACCTTTCTTTATTCGTACCTTATCTGAGGTCTACATGTGTGAGATTTGACTTAAGTGCATCTATTTGGTCAACTATATTTTTGAATTCTTGAATCTCTTCGTGCTCTAATTTGCTCTTGTTGTCCTCCTCTAGAATAAACTCTTTTATGTGGCTTAGGAAATGTTCAAGAACATACTTAGAAAGTGCCCAAATCATGGGATTACAATGGGAGAACAAACGAACTACTTCTATGCCTGTTTAAGTTATTCATATTGTTCTAATGTCAACTCATCTTTTAATGGGTCAATCAAATGGAAGGGCATTCGAGAAGTTTATGATTTCTTCGAGATCATGAGTGAGCAAAGTGAAATGTGGCTGGATAGGGGTTCAAAAAAAGAAGATAGTGGAGTACCTGAGAGTGAAGTTTATTCACTTGTTTTAGACAAGATTGACTTTCTAGCAAACAAAGTAAAAGGGATTTCTATTTCTACTTCTACTTCTAGTTCTCATCCTGTCAACATGGTACAAGATCCTCTAACTTTTTATACATGTGGAGCAAATCAGCCAAGTTTAAGTTGTCCATTGATAACTAATGGTTTTACATCTACCGAGTAAATAACATAAGCCCAAAATTTTTTACGCCAGTAGTATAATCTTTATTCTCTAACCAATAATCTTGGTTGGCTAAACCATCCTATTCTCTCTCATGGAAATAATAAAAAAGTAAAGAATCCAAGGCCACAAGAAAAGAAAAAAAAATGGGAAGAGGCTATCACCAAATTAGCAAATCATCAATTGCAATATCAAGAATGCATAGTTTCTTTGAAGAACTTGGAGAACCAAGTGGATCAAATAGCTAAAATTCTCTCATAAAGGCAACAAAGATCTTTCCTAGCAATATTGAGACTAATCCAAGAGAAATGTGCAAGCTGCTAGAACAAGAAGTGGGGTGCAATTGCCCGAGATAACGGTGAAATGTCCAATGGCTTAATTCGACAAGCACCCATCAAAGTAGACTTAATCAAAAGACCGAAGAAATTGGTGAAGCGGCTACAAAAAGTGAACTGGAACCATCAACTTCAAAAACTCCAATACTGATCAAGGTAAAGCACAAATTAGCTGCTTAATTTGAAAAATATTTGCAGGTATTCAAGAAGCTACACATCAACATTCCTAGTGCTTTGTCTCAAATGCCAAGTTATTCTAAGTTCATGAAGGATATTCTGTCTAACAAAAAACACTTAAGAAGTATGAGATGGTGATGCTAACGAAAGCGTGTAGCGTAATCTTCCAAAACAAGCTACCCCTAAGAATCAAAGACCATGGCGTTTTAATATTCCATGCACTATTGGTGGTTTAAATTTTAGTAAATATTTTTATGTCATCTTAGTGGTATCATTAATTTGATGTCTTTTTCTATTTTTAGGGATTTAGGATTGAGATAGGCCAAGATGACCATCATGTCTTTGCAATTGGCTAATAAATCTATCAAACATCCGTGATGTATCATTCAAGATGTTCTTGTCAAAGTGGAAAAATTTATCTTCCAGGACCTTTAATTGATGTACAAGAGGGGCAATTGATTTTTCAAGTTCAAGATGGGAAAGTTGCTTTTAATGTCTAGAAGGCCATCAAGTACCCCTCGGGATTCGACTCGTGTTTTCGGGTGTATGTAATTGATCATATGGTGACCAATTCTTTCACATATGGGTTTTTTAAGGATCCACTTGAGATGTGTATTGCGAACACTTCGAGCATCAAAGATGGTAATCTCGATTTGAGAAAATGACTTATTATTTGGAGGCTACACTTTCATATTCTTGCAAGAATACACCATATTTTGAAGACTTGAAAAAGCTCTCTTCACCGTCATTACCTTCTCTTCAACACGCACCAACTCTTGAACAAATGCCTCGTCTATCTCATTTGAGGTATGACTATTTGGGAGAATCTTCTACACTTCTGGTTATTATTTCCAATTCCTCGAATGAGTTAGATGAGTAAAAATTTCTTCGGGGAATTAGTGATTCATTTTGTATGCATAAATTCCTCGTGGAGGATGAATTCAAACCATCGATCGAGCATCAACGCTAGTCAAATCCGAATATGAAAGAAGTTGTGGTAGTTGAGGTGGTAAAATAGCTTGATGTATACATTATTTATCCAAGCTCGTATAGAGCATGGATTTTCCATGTTCAAGTAGTACCAAAGAAAAGAGCTCTAATGGCGATGGAGACAAAAATAATAATAAACTTATTCCGACAAGACATGTGATCGGGTGGAGAGTATTCAATAACTATTGAATGCTCAACAATGCTACTAGGAAGGATAATTCTAACTATTTCTTCTTGTTTGGGTATTCAGGCTATAATCAGATGTCAATAGCCCCGGAGGATTAAGGGAAAAAAAGACTCACTTGTCCACAAGGTACTTTTGGTTCAAGGAGAATGTCTTTCTGTCTTTACAATGTACCTGCTACTTTTCTACAATGCAAGATGGAGAAATTTTTGAAGTATTCATAGATGACTTCATTCGATGTTTGCTTGAAAATTTTGGGCATGGTGTTGAAGAGTTGTGAAGAGACCAACTTGGTGCTGAATTGGAAAAAAAAAAAAAGCAATTTCATGGTTCAAGAAGACATAGTTCTTGGACACCGAATTTCACACGAAGAGATCAGGTTGACAAGGCCAAAATATAAGTCATTGAAAAATTGTCTCCACCAATCTCGATGAAAATCATAAGGAGTTTCTTGTGGCATGCAAGTTTCATAGGTAGCTTTTCAAGGATTTTTCGAAGATTACCAAGCCACTTTGTTCCTTACTTGAGAAGAACATTCCAGTTGATTTTTCTTAAGTGTCTTTAGGTTTTCAACACTAGTCAGGAAAGACTCGTTACGACTCCTATTGTAGCTCTAGATTGGGGTAATGGAGAGACAAGATTTTTCATGCCATCTATTATGTTGAGTGATTTGTACAATGGTTGAGAGATTATTGTTCAAATAGTAAATGTCCTAGATTATTGGAAGAGATAAAGATATACTCCTACCCTTTGTGAGCTATAGAGTTATTTTTCACTAAGAATTAATGAAATCTATTAAGTTTCAATCTACATAAGGATACAGTTTGTTAAACCAATCTATTAGGTTAATTTCACTCGAGAAAGATAATTAATTAAAATAGAAAAATCGAGTCTAAATAGTAATTGAGTCATTTTCTTTTTGACTTATTGAGAAATTAATTAGATGAAGGTTAAATAAAATCATGAATCCCAACTATTTTATCATCCAAAATTTCCACATCTTGTAGATTTATTATTTTTTTATTAATTTTGTTGAACTTAAAACTGTTTTTCTCTTACTTTAGAAATCAAACTCAATTGTGTGTGTTTAGTCCACTTTATTCCTTGTCACGACCCATGCGCTTGCGGTATACATTTTTTGCGAACACTAGAAATAACATAATAATAACAATCAACCATTGATTGTTCAAAAATACAAAAACAACTTCTAACAAATACAAAGTCGGCTATGATACCATTGTGGAGAATTTATTTATGCATAACGGTTCGATTCCATTCAAAGATTGTATTTGTGTTTAAATAGAAATCGTGATTAGAATTATACCTTTGGTAAATTATTCAAACTCCTTTGAGAATCTTGATCATGAACAATCACAATATTTACACGCCTCTGTGAATCACGATCCTTCCACACCACAGCTATCAATTGTCTAGTTTTTAATGATAATCCACGAAAGAGAACAAGAAAGATATTATAATTTCTCTTTCTTGTGCTAACAAGATTATGATATACTAAGTTGTGTAAATTTGTAATTGCACTCTCAATTGCTATTGTGATAACTCATGAGAATTCAAATTCTAACTACCTATTAATAGATGTTTAAATTGGCTTGACCCACCCGTTGAACATAAGTTGGCCTAATATTTAATTAATTTAATTAATTAAAGCTAGTCCATAAGTTAATTAATCTAATCAATAACTTGAGTCCAATAATAAACAATCAAATTAATTAATTGTACAATGTCCAATACTTGTCAATTAATTAATTCATATTATCGTTCTTTTAGTTCTTACTTTGTGTGTGACCCATTAAGTTATCGATCATGAGTTGGACGACGTGAATTATTATTTTGATATAATCAAAATAAGACAAATTAAAACATGCTTTTAATTTATCATTAATTTACCTAGATAACAAATCTAAATTTATCGTTCTATATTGACATCTAACATTGTGTTAGACAATACATGTGACGAAAAATATTATATGGTGTGGCAAAATTAAACTTGTTCTTTTACCGTGAAATTATAACCATTTTCCTCGATATGATTCGATCAATTACGAGATATGAACGTGTGTCAATCTCAATTATCGATGTTATCTTTCATTCCACTCTTAAGTCGATAATATTCAAAACTCCTTTCGACTTATGTTCTTACGTTGACTAATGGTTTCAATATCAACTTAATCAAATGAAGCGTAGATAATAATATTTTATGTCTAAGAATGATTAGTCCTCTATTTATAATTCTCAATCTTCATATGATTCTTGACATATCCGAACGATGTCGTATTAACAACTCTTGACAATTCAACATCCGATATCACCAAAATATGACTGTCTTCATATAATGTACTATGATGAACTCAAGTCAAATGATCAAATCTACTATCGAGTTTTTCGAGATTAATCATTGTTGCTCAGATAGTTATCCATATGAAATCTCTCCAGCAAGTCACCAATGTTTTGTTCTCTTCATAAAACATCCACAAGTCCATTTAAATGTTACTTCATTTTAGCTTTTGAGATCATCTATTCGCTTTATAAGTGAGAAACGTCACACGAATTTGGTCCACCCATAATAACAATATTTCTATCTCGTTGTTGCTTACAACCACTAATGATTTAAAATTCAATCATATGTAATTCGATTCTCACAGCCACAACTCATTGTAATTAACAAGTTATCAAGACTTGAATCCATGGACTCTATTAATTTAATTTGTTAGAATAATAATTTAATTAAATAATAAGTCATCCATAAATAAAATTGCATCAATCAAATTAAAAGTGTTTACGTTCAAACTCGATTGAACTTAGTGTAGAGAATTTACTTAATCATGCATAATGGAAATAAAAATAATTTCAATCCTCGCCAATGATTTGCTTATATTTAGATATAAATTATGATATGAATTATATCTTTGTTGAATTCTGCAAACTCATTTGTTTATCTTGGACACAAACAATTACATTTGCAATCCACAACCATCCAATTGTCCGGCCTCAAATGGAAATCTACACAGGGAACAAGAATGAAAGAATTAAGGTTTCTCTTTTTGTGTGCTAGCAAGATAATAAATTATCTATTATAATTTATCGATCTATCTTCCATTCCACTATTATGTCAATATAAGTCGAAAACTCTTTTTGGCTTATGAGTACACATTGACCAAGGATTTTATTATTAATTTAACTGAATGAAATGTAGATCATAATCTCTTATTATTATAAAGAGTGACGAGTCATGTATTAATCATTCAAAACTTTCATATGATTCTTGACATACCCGAAAATACTATATTAGCGATGATTGGTACAGCAACATCGAATATCACCAAAGTATGAATGTCTCTATATAAGAAGCTATGATTACTTCAAGTTGAATGATCAATTCCACTACCGGATATTATGATACTCAGATAGTTATCCATATAGAATCTCTCCAGTGAGCCTCCAATGTTTTGTTCTATAACAAAAAATTCAAGTGTTCATTTAAATGTCACTATATTTTAACTTGTGAGACCAACTACTGACTTCAAAAGTGAGATATGTCACACGTGATGATCTATCCATAATAACGATATTTGTATCTCGTTATTACTTATGACCACGAATGACTAAGATTCAATCATATATAATTTGTATCTCACAGTTACAACTCCTTGTGATTAATAAATTATTAAGACTTAAATCTACGGATTTTATTATTAAGTTTATTAGAATATTAATTCGCTTAAATAATAGATCTTCATAAATAAAATGCACAAATTATATATCAAACGTTTTTATGTACAAAATCGATTGGATCTACAACTTAACACTTACAAACTTCCACTAGATCTAATCACTTATGTATCTAATATCAAAGACTCTACATGAAAATCATGTTCATACTGTGACAATTCTTTGTCAGTAGATCTGCAATATTATCAATTGTGGGAATTCATTGTTTCTTTACATCATTTCTTTGTATGATCTTTCTAATGAGATAATATTGTCTTAATGCACGTTAGGATCATTGATAAAACCTTATTTCCTTCACTTGCACGATGGCTTCATTTTTATCACAATACAAAGGTACGAAATCAACAATGTTAAGAACTATACCAAGTTCATTAATAAACTTCTTCATCTAGACCACACCTTTTTTGTTGCTTCTGAAGCAATAGTGCATTAGATTTTTGCTATTGAATCAACGGTTGTTACATATTTGAAATCTTTCCAACTAACCGCTCAATTATTAAGAGTAAACCATATCGTGATTGAGATTTGTTATCACCCTAGTCCAACTAGAAGTTAGCATTAGCATATCAATGAACGCTGAGTTCATTTTCTCCATATAAAATCTTAAGATCTATATAGATTAGGATATGTCAAGTAACATTCTGGATCTATCTCTATAGATTAAGTAACTCTTTCCATATCTTTCTTCGAGAAATTCTTCGACAACCATAATTTCAACGATTGAAACATAGGGATGTCTTTTCCTATTAATATGTTATATACACATAATATCAGAAATACGACAATGCTCCCAATATCTTCTTGTAAGCACATGATTTGACTTCATTTTTTTATAAAATCAAACATTTTGATTTCCTCATCAAAATGAAAATCTCAACTCCAATAGGCTTGCTTGAATCCATATATGGATTGATCAAGCTTGAATACCTTGGAAGCATATTCGGATTCAAAGCATTCAAGTTGTGTCATATACACTTTCTCTTGTAAGTTCATGTTAAATAATGCAGTTTTGACATCAATTTACCATGATTCATAGTTACGGTATGTAGTTATTACAAGCAAAATCTGAATGGACTAACTATGGTATAGGTGAAAAAAGGTTTCATCAAAATCAACTTCTTGTCTTTGTTTGTAATCCCTTTTGCTACTAGCCTTACTTTGTATGTATGGATGTTTCTATCCATGTCGATCTCATTCTTGTAAACTCATTTACAACCTATAAGTTTTTTCCCATTAGGCGATTCGATCAAGGTCTAGACCTAGTTTACATACACCAAGTTCATCTCGAATTTCATGTCCTCCTGCCATCTCTTTGAGTTAACACTTGACACATGATTTGTCTTCATTTTTTTATAAAATCAAACATTTTGATTTCCTTATCAAAATGAAAATTCCAGCTCCAATAGGCTTGCTTGAATCCATATATGGATTGATCAAGCTTGAATACCTTGGAAGCATATTCTGATTCAAAGCATTCAAGTTGTGTCATATACACTTTCTCTTGCAAGTTCATGTTAAATAATGCAGTTTTGACATCAATTTACCATGATTCATAGTTACGGTATGTAGCTATTACAAGCAAAATCTGAATGGACTTAAGTATAGTATAGGTGAAAAAAGGTTTCATCAAAATCAACTCCTTGTCTTAGTTTGTAATCCCTTTTGCTACTAGCCTTACTTTGTATGTATGGATGTTTCTATCCATGTCGATCTCATTCTTGTAAACTCATTTACAACCTATAAGTTTTTTTCCCATTAGGCGATTCGATCAAGGTCTAAACCTAGTTTACATACACCAAGTTCATCTCGAATTTCATGTCCTCTTGCCATCTCTTTGAGTTAACACTTGACTTTATTTATACATAATTAGTAGGTTCATCATCCTCGATTAATAATGCCTAAATAATAATCATGGATTCGTACCATCTAGGAGGTCAACTGATCTAACAAGATTTACATGTAGCTAACGTGTCCTCTGGAATCTCTACTTCCTGATCGAGAGTATGTCCCTCAACAAATGTGAGGTTAGACTCAAGTTCATCTACTAGGTCAACTATATCTTTGAACTCTTGAATTCCTTCAAGGTCTATTTTACTCCAACTGTCCTCTCTTCTCTAGAAAAAAGATATATCGTAAGACAAAGACTTTCTTCTCAATGAAATTATAGAATTGATATTCAAATGTCTCTTTTGAATGTCCACAAATATGTATTTATCGGAGACTGTAGCTTATCCAATTTAGTGAACTTCACTTAAGTGTCACAACCCCAAACTTTAATATTAGGCAAGTTAGGTCTTTTGCCTTTCTATAACTCGTATGGAGTTTTGTCAACCGATTTAGATGTGACACGATTTAGTGCATAGCATGCAGCAACGGTGTATGATCCCAAAATGATTCTCGTAGGTTTGCATGCCTCATTATTAATCGCATTATATCTAATAATGTACAATTCATCCTTTCAGATACACCATTGTGCTGCGGTTTATGCGATGGAGTTTGCTGCGAGATAATCTCATTCTCTTTTAGATAATCTAAAAATCTACCTTTTAGATATCTTCCACCTCGATCTTATCTTAGTGTGAGAATACATTTACCTATTTGTTTCTCTATTTCTAGCTTGATTCCCTTGAACCTATTAAGAGTTTTATGCTTGAATTTCGTCAAATATATATGACCACTTCTGAAATAATCATTAGTAAATGTGATGAAATAAGAGAAAATTCATCTGGTATTAATTGACATGGGTCCACATACATCACCATGTATTAGGCTCAATAATTGTGTGACTCTTTCTCATTTTCAAGTAAAAAGAAAATTTGGTCATCTTACTTAACAGGCATTACTAGCATTTGTGTAATGATTCAAAATCATTTAACCCCAAATATTCATCTCTATGTAATTTGGAAATGCATTTTTCATTTATGTTACCGGGCATATAATGCCACATATATGTAATATTTAGGTTATTCCTTTTGTGTATTTTAATTTCTATACTCATTATAGAATACTTAGTATCTAGAATTTAAATGTCATTTTGTAATTTACCATAACCATTAAAAATCATAACAAGATAAAAAGAAACAACAATTGTCATTAACATTAATTAGTAATTCATGTCCACAAGTGAGAATAAAATAACATTTCTCCAATTCTAATATTAAATATAAAGGTAATAGCAAGAAGTATGCTCCTACAGGCAATGCAAGAACCCCTGATTATTTTCAATGTGCACGTCAACTTCTCCCTTCTACAGTGATCTACTTCTATTTAGTTTAAACATATTTATATAAATATGAGACTCATATCGGTATCTAATACCCAAGAAGCTAATGAAGTAGAATAAGCCTTGCAATTTCTGTTCCAATGACCTTTCATTCTACAATGATATCAAAGTTCATCAGACTTGATAATATCCTTATTTGCTTTGACTGTCTTAGCAATCTTGATGCTTGCCCAAAGCCCTTTTAGACTTCATCTTAATACCTTTAGAGGAACCAATGATTAAGACTTGCCCACGACTAGTTTTGATGTTGGGCATTATAGTTTTAAGCATGTTCAGCAATTCAGGGAGTGTGCATTCGAGTTTATTCATATCTAAATTCATAATTAGTTATGAATAAATCTCCGGGAAAGATTGTAGAACCAAGTCAATACTTAGTTCATGGTTCATGATTGAACTCAATTGAGACAATTTCTTAATGTAGTCAACACCTTAAATACATGAGCNTAATTAGTTATGAATAAATCTCCGGGAAAGATTGTAGAACCAAGTCAATACTTAGTTCATGGTTCATGATTGAACTCAATTGAGACAATTTCTTAATGTAGTCAACACCTTAAATACATGAGCACTAACT
The DNA here is from genome assembly GCA_903798365.1 of Fraxinus sp. 1973-6204. Classification (NCBI taxonomy): domain Eukaryota; kingdom Viridiplantae; phylum Streptophyta; class Magnoliopsida; order Lamiales; family Oleaceae; genus Fraxinus; species Fraxinus sp. 1973-6204. Next base: position 10,095 of record CAIGRR010384815.1, read on the forward strand.
GAAGATCCTTCTGCTATTATGCATTGGTATAGTTAATAGGATATTTCATATCTTTTCACATGTGATTGTTCATCATTCAATGCCCTGAGATGAAAAACCATTGTGTTAGCATTTATACCCTTAGTTGCTTTTGAAACTCAAGTGACATAGTTGCAAGCATCACACATGTTACAATATTATCATCATCAATGTGTTTATTGTAGCAGTTACCACTTCCTTAATCGAGTCATCAGCTGGTGTCTTCGAAAAAATGCTACTCAAGGATATAACAAATTTTCTCATAGTTGAGAACAATTCTTAGATTGCGGTGTCAATCAAGAAAATTTGTCTTGGTTGTTGTCATCTAGCTATATGCCTATCAAATACCTATTGTTATTCATGATTAAATAAACCTAAATGCCAAAAAGTAAAAGAATAATATATAAAATGCATAAATAAATTTAATATGGTCTTTTATTAAATGAATTATGCTCTCACTGTTTAACTCAAATTTATTACCGTCTCACATAAGTTTATGGAATCCATATTTGACTCTCAGTGGGCTAGGACCCAATTTGTTGTATTAAAACTTTTTGTATACTCAACAAGCCTTAATAAAATATCTGGGTAGATATTATTATCAATTGTATC
>CAIGRR010384954.1:0-13747 GCA_903798365.1 Fraxinus sp. 1973-6204
ATTTGACGAGCCGAGCCTACTCGGCTCGTCCATCGAGCCCCCTGCTCGGCTCGTGCTCGGGCTCATTTTTTGATGAGCTCGAACGGCCCGTGGGCGTCTACAGTACGAGCCGAGCGGGAGAGCCGACGAGCCGCTCGGCTCGATTGCCACCTCTAGTTGTAGGTGGTGGGGATTATTGTAGTGGATGGATGTTGGGCTGATGGTGGTGTGGTACTAGCATTGCAATTGACGGTGGTACTATCGTATTTTCAGGGGTGGGGATGGATGAGATTTGTGAAGAAGGTGAATAGTGTTACCTTTTTTTACTGATTTTTTATATTATTTTATGTTAAAATTATGAAGTTACCATTTTGCCCTTTGCTGATTTGGTCAAAATAATTTTTTGAAGTCACTAGCAGTCAAGCTAACGATTTTTTTAATCCGTGTAAAACGAAACAAGCATATATAATTTGAACGGGGGAGTATGTAATTTAGAATAGAAATTTTTTGAAGAATGTATATAGTTAAAAAATGAAGAAAATTTTTGAATTTACGTGTAATATTTATTATTTTACAAGGGTCTGAGCCGAATTTTAATTTGGGTCAAAGTCAAACAATCAAATAGCAATCAGTCTTTTCATGAATCCCGCATTTTTTCAACCATACATTTCAAACTTCTACCACAATCCATTTAAAATCTGATTTTAATCTTACATCAAACACTCTCTAAATAACTTTGTAATTAAAAATGAATTTTGATAAAATATTTTAAAAATAATGAAGTCCAAACAAGGACTAAATAAAAATAAAAACAAAAACAAATTTTCTCAAAACTACAAAAATAATTAGAACACATCACCAATCAAGATTAAAAAAGGATTTTGAAACATATTGTATTGATTAACAATTAAATAATAACCTTAAATACTAGAATCGTAGAGGCCAATCCAGAAGAATTGGACCTCTCCAAAAATTAGTGTATGCCACTAATTGCAGCGAACACACGGTATTCTTTAGTAAAAGGCGAAAGAATAGTTCGCTTTGTATCCACTGCGTGGCTGCATAAATATAAAGTATTCGCAATGGGCATTTTAAAGCAGTTTACATCTCGGTTACTTTAGTCATCTTTCGATGTGGGATTCGTTAAGTTCATTTCCTCAGCCTCCACCCCTTTTCCTTAATTGTTCTGCTTCTCTAAGGCATATCATAGCCTAAATCCTGATTCCAACACTATCACTATCATAAATTGTTCTGCTTCACTAAGGCATATCATAGCCTAAATCCTGATTCCAACACTGTCATTTAAATGAATTTATGATAAAGAGTTGCTATTTGGAGAGTGCGCCTATGAATCGTCATAAGCTGACTTCGCGTTCTCTCACAATTTCTTCGCCGTGTTTATACTTGGAGGAGATTGTGTAACGAGCATGGATGGGAATGTTATAGTGTCTATTAGTTACACTGGAGATACAGGAGAGACCTTGGCCAATTGCTTTTGTTCATCTAACCACCTGTTATCGATGACACAAAGTTCATGAATACAAGGAAAGAGTTAGAAACTTTCTTCCCAATCGCAAAAACAGGCAATAACTGCCACAGCCTTTTCTGTTTGGAATTCCGTTCCTTCGTCTCTTCAAACTCAAAGAGAGGTGAATTTCCATCTGTAGCAAACGGGACTACAAGCACCCCTCTTTCCATGAGGCCTTTGATAAAAGGTTCGCTGAGTTTGAAAGGTTCAGTAATGAAAGATGCAGGACCAGCAAGAATGACAAGACGAGCAATTCCTCTAAAAGCACTGACGGGAAGAATTTTCTTCTCATCTATACGAAGCTTAAGGTTTGAGAGATTTTCCTCTCTTGAAAGTTTAGCCGACTGAGCATTTTTAGAAATGTTCTCTGTAATAAAGAAATGCAAAAATAGAGAATGCAACAAAATCTATGCCAAGACCCTTCATGTCAGGAACTTCAGCTGCTCTTGTTGAATTTGCCAGTGCCCCAATTAATTGTGCGAAAGCTATTAGTCCTCTAAGAGAAGCACTTGCAATGAAAGTAATATAAAAGAACATCCGGACAGATCAAAAGGGAGAAAGAACTTCACTTCATATTTTGGCGGCTGTAGAACGGAATAACAAATAAAATGATGATTACAAGGTTGCTTCAGAACCTGATTGCAGAAGTGTTTGGATAAAAAGAGTTAGACAAGACACTGAAGAGTGGTTAATTACATTGTCATAAACATGTTAGCAGTACTTTGTGCACTTTTCAGAATTATCTCAAAATAGGGAAGAGGCAAAATATTATACATCATCAGATAATCTCAGTTGAAATAGGCAAAATAGGGCTTTGTTTCCAACCAATCTAGAAAAATATCACCCTTAAAAAGGACAAAAACATATCCAGCTCACAAGTAAAAATAGCCACAAAAAGGGTGAAAAGTCAAACGAATTTCCAATTTAATACCATCTTCTTCACAGGGTTTCAATCACCTCTATATATCATCATCAGTCTGCAGCCAGGGAAGTCACACACTCGCATCCTGCCTGATTCTAAACCCTGAGGTAGAAATCTAAACTGGAGAAGGGTCGAGAACAGCGTATAGCAGCAAAATGGTCGAGAACAGCGTATAGCAGCAAAATGGAAGAGATAAAGCTACTTGGAGCATGGCCTAGTCCATACAGTTACAGAGTTATATGGGCACTGAAGCTCAAGGGCATCAACTATGAGTACATAGAAGAGGATCTTTCAAATGAGAGTGACCTGCTACTTCAGCATAATCCAGTTCACAAGAAAATACCTGTGCTCATCCACGATGGAAGATCAATTGCAGAATCAACAGTGATCCTGGAATACATTGAAGAAACCTGGCCACAAAATCCATTGCTTCCGAGTGATTCCCACGAGAGGGCCATCGCTCGATTCTGGATGAAATTTGTGGAGGATAAGGTAATCTGTGCTACGAGTTTACATAATTACATCAACCATTTCCTTCTACATGATGATTAATATGATATAGCTTTTGGGGAAAGGTCGTACATATGAAGATACCACTTATTTCTAGTCTTCATTAACTAGCAACACAATGGTTAGTTGGGTAAAGAGTTCACTTTGGCTTCATCATTTTTTTTTTCCTGCAGAGCTTAATCATTCTATTTGCTGCTGTAGAGTCCAATATTTGGGGCATTCTATGTGACTGTTGGTGAGGAACAAGAGGAAGCAGTAGAAGAAGCCAAACAACAGATGAAGATCGTAGAAGAGCATGGTCTTGGTGACAAGAAATTTTTCTGTGGGAACAACATAGGACTGACAGATATAGCCTTTCGATGGATGGCTGTCTGGAATGACGTAATTGAAGAGACGGCGGGAGTAAGAATTATGGAAGCAAATGAATTTCCTCGCCTACATGCTTGGGCTAAGAACTTTAAGGAACATCCTGTTTTAAAGGATAATCTTCCAGATCGAAACGAAATGTTGGTGTACTACAAGCACAAAAGAGACATATTGCTTGCAAGGACATAGATACATTGCAGTTCACCTTCTTAACATTCACTTTGATTTGTTCTTCAGGTGGAATATTGGATAATACTGTACAATCTTAAGAAGTTTGTCAAAATCTTAGTACTATTTACCAAATAAGCACTTACTAGTTGTCACATCCTCGTATGTACCAATTGTAGTTTTGTTGGTTAGCAAATCAGCAACAAGTCTACAATCCAAGCTTCTATGAAAAATCTCAGTCTCTTGCTTTTACTCAGCTTATAATCTACCGTGTCATTTCTACACAAAAGGATAGTTCAGCAGAACATTAGCTTTTTAGTATTTCTCTATTCCTCTATTCTTGAGATCTGATTTTTGAGAACTTGGTTTTATTTCTGAAGGTGGAAAGTGGCACCTAAATCTGCTCAGAAATCAATCACAACCAGGACATAAAAGCTAATGACGAGAGAGGAGTGTGAAAGAGCAATATTTTTTTCATAAAACATGTGAAGTTGCCAATTATTTTGCATATATCGCCATGCAGGTTAAGGGTTTGACGACATATAACAAAATTCAAACAATCTAATTCCAAGAAAATAATAACATGCAATATACTAAAGTAAAAAGTCATCAATTGGATAATTAGAACTCTTGCAGAAAGGCAAACGAAGCACTGCAGTTGCTTGACAATGCATTAATGAGACAGATGAATTTAGACACTGAGTTTCTCTCCAGGTTAATGATGACTTACTGAACTAAGGTTGACTGGCTAAAAGTTTCAGAGACAAAACCAAGTAATTGCCATTCACAAGTGTCCATCCATAAAAATAACCAAATGGTTCGTTCGGTAGACAAGGCAAGCGCCAGTAACATGCAATATCTGGAGAAAGATTCATAAATTAGATGTAGAACCAGTGAAGAGATTTGAATGAGCATTTTCAATACTCGAGAGTTAAGAAAATACTCACAACATAATGAATTTAGATGTGATATAAGCAAAAGGCGTATCTCGAAAAAGATACAAGTTGCCATATTTTTTAGAATATATTAGTCATAAAGTTATCATTGAATTTTGGGAGGATTGAAAGGAGCTGAGGGGGAAAAAATCTGTAAAGTGAAATTAAGCTCAGTGCTAGCTCTGCATCTTAGTGGCTCCAGCTTCTAATAACAGCGGACGAAGTTCTCCTTTACGGTGTAACTTGACAGTATCTACAGCATTGGAATAAAAAAAAAAAAAGTTAAAAATACTTCCAAGTTAGAAAACATGATCAATGTATTGTCAGGTTCAATCATTCATGCGATCAATGAAATTTTATAAATTTAACATGAAGTACTACAGAACTGCGACCAGACCAGCAAATTGGATGTCCACTATTAAGAAAAAAACATTTTTCCCCGTCCCAAATTGAAATTTTTGTTTGACTTTGCTCTGCAATTAATAAAGCACGCTAAATACTAATGGTTTTCACCTCATCTTTCTACAATTACACCTCCTAATGGATGTTTTTGTTTACACTTATTTCTTGTAGGAAATAAAAAAGCATTTTAACATAATGAAAGCTTAATAGAAATCTAGAAACCTACTATTTGAATGTTTAGATGGATTTGAAATAAAACTAGGATTGGAAACGAGTATGTATGAGAACAGGTGTTATTGAAGATAAATTGTGGGCGAACGTATTCAAATGGCTTGGATATACTCAAGGAAGGCCACTAGATGACCCTACTAAGTGACTGTACTAGGGACAAGTCAACTTATAATAATATGGAATAAGGCAATTGAGAAGTATCCGAGACTTGAAGGTTTAAATTTTAATGTTGGACATGGCGAATAAGATGGAATGCAACAAGGATCTATATAGATAACTGAGTCTAAACAAGCAAATAATACGACTGTGTTAAATTAAGATGTATGTAACTTTTTTGGGGGGAGATTGAGTAATTCTTTTTTCCTTTTATGAATATATTGTTGGTTGGGCATCATATTGTATTTTAACATAAAAATATTGAAAAAAGGTAGTTCACCCAAAAAATGTGAATAATAGACCATAAAAAATTATGTTGAAGAAACCAAATAAAAGATGGAGAAAATCAACGGCAATTATTAACAAATGAAAGAAATTCATCTAAGAGAACCAGTCGAGTTATAGAGATAGCAACAACTAGTAAATCACGATTCTTAAAAAATGAAAGAAATTTATCTAAGAGAACCAGTCCAGTGACAAAGATAGGAACAACTATTAAATCGTATAACAATAACTATTTTCCAGAGCACGAGGGTATATACTATTTTGTTATTAATGTACTATTATTTGCCAATTTGACACTCATAAAATTTGCATTAAATGTGTAGCACAGCATTCAAATTTACTGGCAATTGCTATTTCAAATAATCTATACTTATTCCAATGGTGGCACACAACATGAAAAACTCAGTTGTTTAACACGGAAGTAAAATGTTCTTTGCAGAAACTATCGTGACATTATAGCACAGGATGTTGAGAAGAAAAAAAATTATTCTTAAAAGTTAAACCATCATCTTAAGGATGAGAAATTTCAGAAATAGTACCTGTGCAACCACCAATGTGTTTCCCACCTGCTCATGAGAAACAAATATTAGTTGTAATACTCTTCACAGTCTTATTTGAAAAAAATGATAACTTCAAAGCTGAAATCGTGTGAAATTAACACTAGTTATATTTTTTAACAAAATAACATAACATCTCTATCAGCAAAGATGTCTTTCATCCCATTACCAACGGAACGGTTTGCTACACCATATCAGGTAAATTGCATCACTTCAAAATGAGATGATATGCAGATCTAGCCTATATCAAATGCTTCTCAATGAACATAGTTATAAGTTTGTAACTTGCAAGTTAACCAAATTGTATAAAGTTATAGTGCATAGTAAAACAAGTTTATATATATCTTCAACGTTCTTAATTCTTATTAATGTGTGATGGAATCTTAAAGCATTTTTAAATGCTTCTTACCAATAAAAACATTTGGAACAGTATGTTGTCCAGTAAGCCTCTCCAGAGTCTTCTGCAGTTGTCGTCCTTGGGGACCTGAAATATATTTTAAAAAAAATTATCATAATGGATGTTCATTCAGTTAAAGGTGGAAATTCTGTGCAAGGGCAGTACAGATTAGGTCTCACACCTGATTTCATCTATCTTTTCCCACAAAATCAGTTATAAGATCTGTCCTTTTATGAATTCTTATGTAGGATAAAACAACATAAAATCAACATACATTACAAGAAGTTCCCAAGAAAAAAATTCAAGCGACCAACCCCAAATTTGTTGATAACAATCCTTACTTCTTTATGTATTTGGAAAAATTAAGCATATTCATATTTTAGATCTACTAGTAAAGTCTATATAAACAATATCATATTTAAATTTCAGTATACCTCTGAATCAATTGCAAACATCTAAATAGTATCTTTTCTCTCTTTATGTTAACAACTGTATGCGAGGATTTTAGATAAAGTTGTGTAATTTATGTTGCTCACATCTTGTTATGGACACAAATCATCTCACGGAATTGGCTAACTAGACACCAATTTTACTTGAAACTATCTTTATTTCTTTTTATTCTCTAGTACTCAAAAATTGAGACATCAGTTAGAAGATTGAAGTTAGACAAAAAAATCTGAATAACAAACTAAAACTTACAAAAACTATCCCAGGTAATCATTAATATAGAAAATATGGTACAAGATTGGTCTTGGCAGTTGGCTCAATCCATCAATAACTCATTTTCTGAATAACATCAATATAATCAAAGAGCAACAGTTTATATCTTCATTTTCTATAATGCAGACACTAAAATGATCTAATCCTATAAGGTGTCTTTTGCTGTGATCAACCCACAATACAACTAAAAACTTGCAAATATACAACAATCAATAAATGGGAGTTACACCCATAATGTTTAGAGGCCAGTAACCAAATTCGAGAACAGAAAACTTAATATCAAAAAAACCATGTTGATTCCATCTGTAAGTTGCAATTATAATTTTTATTTTATTTTTTCCTTTTACCTTCAGAAATCACATTTGCAGCCGGTTTATCCCCCTTGTTTTCCTCCTTTTACTAACACTATTTACATATTAATCTTTATTGTTTCAATCATCTATTGAAATCATACCAAAATGCATTCAAATATGCAGGTCTCAATGGTAATCGAGAAAACCACATTCATAACCGACCATAATTTTCAATGTTCTAGGCTTCTAGTACAAACACACGCACAAACAGGATTTATTAAAAAAAAATGAAAATTTTAAACTTACCCATTTGGTCCAATTCAATAACAAGCGGCTCCACGTCAAACCTCTTGAACAATGATTTTACCTCCGAAGAGTACCTTCATCACAAAATTCAACAAAACCCACATAAAATATCTCGAGAAAATCTTTAAATATGACAAAAATAAAAACAAAGAAAAATCAAAGAGCACTTACGAGCACCAAGTTTTGGAGTAAACAACAACTGGATTCTCAGTGACAGTCTTCTTCACACTTTCCTCCAATCGGGATCCGAACGAGCCGGATGACATAGCCCGAATCTTAGTACACCCCCAATATCTCGATATGGCTTTGCCGGACATTCTTTCGCCGCCAGCATTGCGGTGGCGCGTGAAATTTGAAACACAGTAGGGAAGCTGGGAAAGAGTGAGAATTCGATTTTGAAGAGACTGAGTAGAGGATAGAGAAAGAGAATTGAATCCTCCAATGGTGAATTGAGACGTGCCAGCCATTGNATTCGATTTTGAAGAGACTGAGTAGTGGATAGAGAAAGAGAATTGAATCCTCCAATGGTGAATTGAGACGTGCCAGCCATTGAAGCCATTATTTTGCTGTTAATCTTTTGTTATCGAATCCACTTTTAGCAAATTTACCGCTTCCTCTCGCCCATGCTGCCGTTGCCCCTGTTATTAGTGGACTGTGGTGGCCTAAAATTTAGTTAAATATTTTTCATTTTAAATCCATCTTTATTTAATTTTAAATAATTATCAACATAATTTATGTTTATTGTAGCCGTAGGTTAATAATAAAAAATATTTAAATTGTTAGTTGAAAGTGGAGCCTTTGCTTCGAATTTGGAAGTGAAGAAACAATAAATTAACCATACTTCAACAGGATCGCGAGACACATATCACATCAACTAAAGCTAGGCTGCTAGAGGATCGGACAAAAATCATGTATTTCATAGAGCGACGTACGAGAATATAAAAACTCTTTTTTTTTTTTGTTTTTGTTTTTATCTAGTGCAAAATAGTTATCGAATTAGCTCCTAGGACACCTAGGTTTCTAATAAAATAATAAATTACTTTAACTAAATTATCGGTTGTAATTTTAATAATGATATTGAACGTTGAACCACTGTCCCAATTTATTAAATATTTTATATAAAAATGGCTAAATATAAAATATTCAGTATTAAAAGGTGTAGGACGACAGCACCACTTTTCACTGGCAGCCCGTGCGAACTTTACCTAGCCTTCCAATTTTGACACCTCTAACGCCATTTTGATTCGGAAACCACTCGTAAAGATACGTCGATAGTTGATATCAAGCTATTGTGGCTTATGAGTGTTGGAACACTTGTGGGGTGGGGTGGGGTGGGGTGGGGTGGGGAAGATTTGACTTATTTAAACGGTAGAGGTTAATAATGAATAAAAAGAAACTAAAATCTTGTTCATTATTCTTTCTCCAATAAATGTACCTAAAGAACAAAATATCAAAGGTAAGTGAATGAAAATATTCTCCCCTATAATAGAACACTTAACATATCAAAAATAAAGGAAGGGAGATAATATTTGATTATCTACTTCACATTTCCAGATGATAGAAACAGAACTAGCTTTTCAGCTCAGTCAAGAAAGAAAGAAATGAAGAGTGAGCTTACAACCTGAAATGACAACCAGAAGAAAATTGGATATACGAAAAATTACAAGTAAAACAGATGGTACCAATTAAAATTGGGTTAAAATCCAATTGCTTAGTACAATAATTTAATTTAAGGAAAAAAAAATCAAGAAAAATATTGTTCCTCATCTGAAAAATTATACCTGGAGGCTGATCTCCTTGATAAGCTCATCCTTCTACTCCTCGAATGAGCCTGGAAAAGTCTCGACAGTGCCATTGTCGACCAGCCAGATTTCACTTCTTTCTTCATCTTCACAAACACGCGATATAAGTCTAGAATCATGACTGACTAGGACAACTCCCCCAGTGAACTCATCAAGTGCATCTGCCAGTGCATCAATGCTCTGCATATCCAAATGATTTGTTGGCTCGTCTAAGAGCAGAATGCGTGGCTTAGACATGGAAATGGAAGTGAAAACCACCCGGGCTTTCTGCTCTCCGGACAATTTGGCAATTCGGGTGAGGTGGTTATGGCTGGGGAGTCCAAACTTTCCGAGCTTTGCACGAACTGCCTCCTGCTTGCTGAGTCCCTCTTGATCCAGATGTAGACGGAGAAGATATTGAACTGGTGTTTCATCCATTATAAGTAGATCCACAAAGTGTTGAGAGTATCTACCAATCCTCAATTTCTGACTCCTCCGAACTTCACCCTCAGTTTGGAACCAAGTCGCCAGCAAGAAGGTTGAGCAAAGTAAATTTTCCAGCTCCGTTAGGCCCAACAATAGCAACACGAGTCCCCATATCAATAGCAACATCAACATTGGAGAGCTTAAAATCCTCTCGCTTCGGATAACTGAAACTAACTTCTATTAGTTGCAGAAGTGGTAGAGTTAGCTCAGTGGGTTCGGGAAAATGGAACTCCGCAGTATAATCTCGCCATCTCTGAGGTGCCTCACTCACAGGCTCATCCTCATCAACCTTTCCCTTAGACTTGTTCTTAGATGCTTCCTTGGTAGCAGCAAATTTTGCTCAATCCTTGACCTTCTCCTGCTGAACACGATTACCAGACCTCCTAGCCAGTGGCAGACCAGCATCGAAACTCAGCCTGGGCGGACGTTGACCCTAAATCCCTAATTCCAATTCCAATTCCAATTCCAATTTTATTTTCCCCCAATTCCAAATCAAATTCCAAACCCTAAACCCTAATTCCAATTCCAAATCCAATTCTAATTTCCCCCAATTCCAAATCAAATTCCCCTAGTTCCAATTCATAAATCATATTTGAAACAAACTGAAAACTATCATAAACCATGATTTCATAACTCATAAACAGATAATAACACATAAAAACAAAAAACAAAAAAATAAAGAAAAAGAAATGAGAAAACTCATGGGTCACGGGCCTCACGACGAGTCGGCGAAGGTGTTCGGTCGGTCGCAACACTGTCAGTGGTGGTGGAGAATAGGCTGTGGCAGAACTAGTCAGGCAGCAGCGATGGCAGGCGTGACGGTAAAGAGTGAAACGGTGAGAGGTCAGAGGCGACGTCTTGAATCAAGCTGAAGCTTCACGAAATAAAACAAGACGCCAAGTTCATTTGCTGCCTGCTGGGCTGGGATATATCTATTATTGGCCCAAGAACAAATGACCCAGCCTAATAAAAACAAAAACAAGTTTATAACAAATGGCCCAACCCAATATTATAGCAAAACCAAAAAAGGAAAGAACCCACCCCAGCATCAGAAAGCCAGAAAAGAAAGAGACCGGAGAAGACGAACCAACTGCGCCGCCCACCATCTTCTTTCCAAAAATTCTTCCGACGGAGCCCAGCACGTGCGGCTGCCCCCCGGCCAGGTGCGAGGTCCGCCACTGCTCCTAGCAGCTTTTACCTGCTTGTCATAAATCTCAAACTTTTTGTTCATCTCTTTATGATGCTGCTCATATCCACTTTCAAAATCGTCGAAATTTCCACGATAGAAATGTAGTTTCAAGTCGTGGAGATGAATAATTTCATTGCAAACTGTATTGAGAAAATCCTGATCATGCGAAACAACAACAAGGGTTTTCTTCCACAGGGTCAAGTACTCTTCCAACCGGAGAACAGCTCTGAGGTCAAGATGATTGGTGGATTCATCCAGCAACAACAGAGTTGGCTGAACAAAAAGTGCCCTGGCCAAAGAAATTCTCATCCTCCAACCACCACTAAAGGACTTGGTAGCACGGCCCTGCATCTGCGTAGTGAAACCCAATCCAGCAAGAATTTTGGAAGCCTGAGCCTCTGCAGCATTTGACCCCAGCAGCTGCAACTTTTCATACAATTCAGCAAGCTTCTCACCCATGTCATCCCCATCGTGATCATCATCTTCATTATCTTCTTTGGTGTCAGAAGATATATTCTGCAAGGATGCAACCTCTTGTCGAATCTTGACAAGTTCTTCATTGGCTGAAACAACTGCTAGAAGTGCTGTTCTATCATCACCGACGACCTCCTGTTCAACCAAAAGTACATCTATGTTTTTAGGAACGGGTATCTTTTTCCAAGCAAGGAGTTTCAATAGGGTAGACTTAGCCATCCCATTTGATCCAACCAATCCGTACCTCTTTCCATGAGATATCTTCACAGATGCATTCTTCAATAGTTCTTTGCCATGAGCAGCCACATAGAAGTTATCAATTGTTATATCTTTGGCATTAGCATTGGCGTCATCTTGTCAATCAAGAATAGAAGCCCGGCTACCAATTACAACAGTAAAAGCATCACGATCATCCTTGAGAGCCTCCTGTTTGGCTAGCTCAGCAGCTTGTAAGGCAAACATATCCTTCTTTTCTCGTTTCTTCAACTCTTTGTCACTTACGGCGATTTCAAGAGGCTTTCCATCACTTCTAGTACGCCTGCTTGGCTGTTTGTGGACCTCATTCTGTTGTTGCTCTTCCTCAACATCATCTTCATCATCATCAGGAGGGAGATCAATATCATCAGTATAAGATGATGGTTTTGGAGGTGCTTTTGATTTGGGCTTGTTAGAAATCGAGCTTGACATAGAGGATCCTTTCTTTGATTTATCAGGCTTCTGGTCCATGCTGGCAAGCATTGCAGAGACTGAGAGCTTTTCTTTACTGCTCGTCTTGGCCTTCATATTATTTCCAGCCTCATCTGGTTTCTTCTTTCCCATTGCGGTGGCTAATCAGTCAACAAAAAAAAGCCAACAAAGAATCTTGTGTTGGTACGTTAAAAATCACACAAGTACTCTTCAACATGCTGATACTAAACAGTTTAAATGTACAAGGTCCATCACCCCACCCCACCCCAAAACTCACTCACACCCATAACACAGAAAAAGTAAAAAGCTGTCAACCTAAAGTTTGGCATGTGAAGCATAAGAAAAATATTTCATTCTTTCTTCGAATAATCAGAGTGGATTATCACCATACAAGAAAGACCAGAATAAGTAGTCAGCGGACAAGAAATAAGTAACAGTGAATAAAAAAAGAAAAAAATGAATAAGACTCCAACTTAGGCTGACTTCCAGTTCCCAGCTTAGACTATCTTGAGGGAAAATTGATGATGCCAGATCAGCTTTCCAGCTACAAGAGCAACTACTCCTAACTAGTAAATTAAAATTAAATAGTTCATTGTTCTATAAAAAAAATGGCATTAACAAGAACCAGTCTCTACCACTTCCAGAAGCATAGTCAGCCTAAATTCTCATCCATCTGCCTAGGTTCGGGAATCTGCATGTGCCTGAATTTCCAGCAGGCCTTGGTTATTTAGAAATTTGAAGATATACAGGGTTTGAATTCATATTGCTTTACAATAAAAAGAAATCCCCTCTCATCTAGTGCCAGATTAGTTTCCCAAAAACATATTTTGGCCTCTAGTTTCATGGCAAAAGCATGAACTTTTCCAAATCTATCCAACCATAATTGAAATGAACACCATATAAATTACATGCACAAATGGGTTTTGAATAGGAAAAATAGTTCACAGCCAAATTTTAAGAAAGTTGATACACGGCTAATATCAACATCCCACCACACAAAAGTTAATTACTTGTATTACATGAAGAAAAATAAAAAAACCATCCTTAAGATACCAAAATCGACACAAACTCTATATAATTATATGCACAAAAGAACTCGAATAGAAAAAATGTTAGCGGATTTAAAAAGGTTGATATACTGATAATATCAACATTATCACTACACAAAAGTTAACTTCTTGCATCGCAATACAAAAATAAACTATCATTAAGATGCCAAATCGATAGAGGCCCAAGCTCAAGAAAGTTGATAGACAGCTAATATCCTAATGCCCACGACACAAAAGTTTAGAGTTCTTGTTGTCCATGGAAAAAGATTATCATTAAGGTATCAAAGTCGAACTGAACACCACATAATCACACATACAAAAATTTC
>CAIGRR010384960.1:0-15592 GCA_903798365.1 Fraxinus sp. 1973-6204
TTGCTTGAACTTGCTTACAATTATTAATTTATCAACGTGTTTTTAACTTACGTGATTCTAGTTAATTATTCGAAAAAGTTTTAAAAATCAATTCATCCCCCTCTTGGGCTTTCAAACAGATGTCGTATTGTGCCCACGCAAGCAAATTTCTACGACGCGAGATTTGGGTAGGATAGGATATTTTTTTGGATGTGGGAGATGCTTTATGACGCGAAATAAAAATGTTTGAGCACTAGCAATACAATTAAAGATGGTTGGATGTGAACAAAACATTCATACACAACTAAACCAAAACTGAAGCAATTTAACTCGAGCAAATAAATATGAAATAAGCCGAAAAGGAAGATTTAGTATGGTTTCAAGTGTAAAATGTTGCATTATTCTTCAAATGGTATAAATTGTGAGCTTTTATAGAGTTTTGGCTGAAGTGATAGCCATTGGATAACAACCACGTGGCCTCATCTCCCAGGTTGAAACCTCACATCACTCAATCTGTTATGCAATCAATACGTTGACAACGGGTCAGCCACCTTACATTTTAAGCTGACAATCCTAACATTCATCTACAAACGTTACATCAATCATTCTTAAATATTGCTTATGAATCCTCTAGAGGACGACAAGGGATTCAGCCTCGGGAAACTTCATATTGGAAGTCTTCGATGCGAGGAGCTTCGGCTTCTTCTTTGAGGAATTCGTCCAAGGGGGCTTCGCTCTTTGACCTCTTTATTTTGATGAATTGAGTCTTCGTCGATTTAACTAAGTTTGACTTACATCTCCAAGTGAACTTACATTCCCACGTAGACTACGATATGGTCTTCTAATTAGAGCCTTGGTGACGAGGTGTAAAATTGTCTATAAAAAAACGTGTGATTTGCTAGTATGTTATGTGGATCATAAATTTTATGTTATTGTGACATTGACCTATTTAATTCATAAACAGGTCAAAAAATTATATCAAGTAATCGCCTGATTTTGAAAATAATTACTTAAGTTTCTTCAATTTGAAATTGCATCCTGAGGTTGTGGTAATTATGTATTTTTTCTTTAGAAAAGATTGCAGGGGATGCTGACTTAAATTAATTTTTTCAAGATTTTTTTTTAAACGTAGAAATAAAGATAGAAACTAGAAAGGCCCTGACGTAGAAGTAAAGATAGAAAGGCCCTGGATCACGCATTGTGATGACTCTGGTGGAGTGGTTGTTATCTAGGTTGACCCATCGTTTCAGGCTTTGACCTGGGGCATTTCTGGGAAAGAAAAGTATGATATAAATTTTAGAAAGGACCCATGTAACTTACGAGACGAATTCGTCAGGAGCAGTAAGGACCTGAAAATCCGTAAGTCATCTCCAAACAAGAATATATTTATGTGCCATATAATTGCAAAAATAAGTATCATTTTGAATTTTTGATTAGAGGATCTACACTTTGTTTCTGAAATTATTGTCTTAATTTCGGATAACACCATAGGATTTGATTGGATTTTTGGTATATTTTTTAGGGATCTGGATCAATCTCTACTCGTTTATTTTTTCGTAATTATAAAAGTATAATCATGTCGAATACTTGTTAAGAGTTTTTTTTTCTTCGTTTCTGTTTCAATTGTTTTTTTATTTTGGATCTGGTAATATTCATGTAATTGTGATGCAAAACTCGATCTAGAAACCATGTTACTAATATTAGCTTGTATTTAGCATTATTTAATATTATCAGCATTATATCATACGATTACTGTTGTTCTTCGAGATTTTTTAATTGTGGCCTTGTTTTGTATGAAAGATTGGAAATTTTCACTTCTTTTTTCCTTTAAAGTTGTTTATTTGAAAGAAAAAAAAAAGCTACTTCTTTTTTATTGTGCATTAGATGTAACAAGCATGTTTTTTATTTTTATTTTTTATTTATGAATCAATGTAATCAGGACGGTTGTCAATTGCTTGGTGTGATTTGGAAATGTCTGGGGACGATCAAATTCCTGAAACGAAGAAGTAAGTTATTTAATGCTTTGCCTGCTGTGGTTAACCAGATTCATTAATAGTGGCCCTTATTTTTCTTTGCGAGTGTCATAGAGTTGAAAGAATTTAAAACAGGCAACTGTCTTGATGACTCGTTTAATCACCATTTGCTGAACCTATTGCATGAAAAGTACGTCATTTGATTTATTCAATGTAACTAAAGTGGCTTGAAATATGATGAATGGCGCACACACTCATATGCATTATTTTTCCCGCTTAATCAACACCTCATGTACCGTGGTGTACCTTTTTCAATTTTATCATCTGTGGAAGATTTGTGCATGAGTAAGCTGTGGTTATAGTGTATTGCATTTAATTCTTCTCCTAAATACTTTTTCAGGGAATTAACGGACTGTCCATGTTGTCTTTCACATCTTTTCGATGCAATATGTTATGATAATATTGCTTGACTTTTGAATATAATAACATGCATGCTATGAAGTTTTTCAGTTGTTATCAAAATCATACTGACAGGAGCAATTTAATTGAGGTGCCAGGGCACGAGTGAAATGGGATGAAGCTAATCTGGGGGAAATTGAGGCGAATAAACCTGTAAGGCAAAAAATAACTGAACCAAAGACGCCATATCATCCCATGATTGATGATGATGGTATGCTTATTGAGTTTCTTTCACTTGCTATATATATGTTATGATTGTAAAAGACAGTTATTTTTTTAATCAATAATAATAAAATCTTTTTAATCCACTAGAGTTTGCTGATGGGTTTTGATCTTCATCCACTGGAACAATGATTTCTAGGGCCTACTTATTTCAACTCATGATTGTGTTTTATAGTCAATGATTCATAAATCTTGATTGGATAATGCATCAGTTTCCTTGCAAGAACCATGGGCTAATTTGTCAGTTTTCTGTGTTCATAGAGTGATTCTTTGTAGACATCTGAGTATGGGGAATCTAGAATTTTATCTTGCGTACAACCAACTCTTGACATGTGAGGAGGAAAAAATTAAAATTCTTGAGGGGTAGTAAGTTTAAGAATTTAAGACTGTTGACAACATTGGGGCCTAATCTTAAACGCTTTTGAATACCTTAAGGTGTCTTGGATTTAATTCTTATTCAGTGATGCAAGTGAAATGGAAACCTTCATCACCATTCTAGGATAAATTCAAGAACTTCCAATGATTTCAGAGTTTTTCACTATGCTCTTCAAGGACAACGGTTCTTCCAAAGACTAGGAGTTTAATAAAATTTTTGGGGACTGCCTGATGTTTACAAATGTTGATTCTTGAGGTGCTACTATGGAAACGTGATTGAAGTATTTGTGTAGTGAGTTTATCCAAGTCCCATGTTTGTGTGCCAAACCTAACCCAATGCAGAGGAGAGCCTATGCATATATGTATGTTTATTCTTTGGTTCTTACTCTGAATTGGTCGTATGTATATATATAACACGTTCTGTGTTGCCCGAACTCGTTATTGGGTTGGTTTTACAGCATCTAACAGACCTGTACTGTTCTTACTCTTTTGCCTTTAGTGTTAGGGTATTTTATTTATTTATCTATTTTTTTGGGGTGGGGGTGGAGGCGGATGCCTTAGTGTATTTATGATGGATCTTTGATTTTTGGAAATCCTTGCATTATACCTAAATATATATATGTGCTAACCAGCACCAATTCTCATGGCCACGAGCTGGTGAATGCTGCGTAGAATACAGTAATTTTACATTTATGCTATAGTAAGTTTACTGTTGGTTGATGAAAATGGGAATGTTGCATAACCCAATTAGTTTCTTACAGTAATAATATTGACATTTATTCAGTCGATAAGTTCTCATTGTTTTTCTTCTTGATTGGTTCTTTAATTCATTGATGGGCGAAAATCCACTTTTTAGACTTGCTGTTTGAGGTCCAACATGAAGTCATTTGTCTTGGAAGGGAACTACTTCTACAGCTTCAATTTTCACAAATCTTATTCTTTTTCCTGAACTTCGAATATTGATGAATGTAGGATCATTATCTCCTATTAGGGGAAGTTTTGAGGACAGCTTTGGAGATTCTACGCATGCAGATGCTATACGTTCGGCATTGAATGATGTGGCTTCCTCAAGCAAAAATAACCATCATCGCTCAGGCTGGACATCATCTGAAGAAGAGGATGCAATGGATCAAGATGAAGAAGGTTGTCTCTTATCTCATTTGCACTAATTCTAAATATGCATAAATCTTTTCGGGAATGCATATTATGACTACCAAAATTTTCACATAACCTAATTGTATCAGGTTCACCAGTGTTTGTCTGATCAAATGAATTGTTTGACGTTTAAAGGTTACGCTTGTTGAAGGCTTTTTATATGGTTATTTATGTGCCATTGCATCACATGCTTATGTTGTCCTATGGATTTTTCTGTCTAAATTCAGAATATGAGAAAAAGATATGTAATCTATAATACTGACCATGTTTGGCAAGCTTAAAAAGTATACTTAAAAGTAAAATACACAAGTTCTAAAATGAGTAGTTTTTTATGGGTCAAAGTTGGAATAGTTACTTTTAAAATAAGCAACTTTTTCAACTAGAAAGTAACTTTTCATTTTTTAGGTCAAGCATGCTAGTCACTCCACCTCATCCTTTCAACTGTAATGCTATGTGATTTTGAATGTTTGTTTACTAGGGTGATCACCAGAATCTAATGCAAATGCAGTTCTATCAGATTCTAACTCTGAGAGGCAAAGGAGCTTCCGGGAGCATCGTAGAGCTCACTATGACGAGTTCCATCAAGTTAAAGAACATCGTAGAAAGGGCTCGCTTGTTGAAGATGAGCTTGAGGACTGGGCCGAAGACAGAAGGTGCGATTCATCATCTTTAACTGATGGGGTTAAAGACATTGAAATCGAGGAATCTGCACTGCCAGCTAATGGATCTTAAAATCAATTACAAACAAAAATAAATTGTTCCTGCGTCTGTTTTTGTAACGTGGTTTTGTTGCTATATGCTGGTAGCCTGGTACTGGAGGACTTGAAACTTTTGTGCTTTTCTGACATTCAGCTTTGCCACGTGTATAGGCGTTTAAATTTGCAACACAAGGTTTATCATTTGTTTTGGAGAGAATTACATTTCTCTTTATTGCATGTTTATGTTTAATAGGGTGGATCAGATAGTAGTGGATAATATTTAATAAAAAAAGAAGTTAATGATATTATATTCGCTCGAACTATATATTTTTATAATTCCTTTTTGGATCTGTTGGTATAATGTGCGGAGGAAAACTAGCCATATTCTCAGTTTAACTGTAAAAACTAGAATCAAGTAAACTTTCCCAATTTTCGATTAAAATATATTTATTTCAATTTTAACTTCTTTCAAATTGAACGAGCTGATCTATGTTTTGAGTCATTTTCTGGTTATTTTTGTCCACTTCTAGTTCCAATTTTAATAATTTGGGTAGAGAATGATATAATTCTTTTGCGAACCATTCCTAATGTAGTGGGAGCTATTAAGTCTCGTACAAAATAAGATGAATAATAAGAAAGGTTCTAAAGATGGTGAAGTTGAAGAGTGAACGTGTTTAATTTATTCAATTATATAATATGAGTTAATTTGACAATCTAACCAAAAATTTTATATTTAGTCCAGAGTGTTTGTTGATATGAACTTGATGAGGATGCATAATGATTTTTTTTTGAAATTATAAGCTGTAATAACACATTTCATTAGATCCGCGAGTTTTATCCGCTTTTTTTCATAACGCATTTAATGTATCTCACCATCTTATAATCTTCAAAAGCTTTGTCAAATAGGGGCTAAGTCAAGAAAAATGCATTTGGATACACGATAAAAGAATAAATATACAAGAGACTTCCTTTTGTTAGTCACCTTTACCAGAACCCAGTGACAATTTGGTGAAGCAGGAGAAACTAGATAAAACTTGCATATGATGGGGGCAAAGAGTTCTCCAGTCGCTCTTGGCAATAGTTTCTTATGTTCTGCCTAAGCCTGATGACAGAAACGGTCTCTGGAGGAAGATCAAAAGTATCTACTTCCGGATGTGGCACATACAAGATTTTCTGATGTTTGCAGGAGGTATAGCGTTGATGTGGAATATAGTCGATGACAGAGCATTCTTGAAAAATACTCAAAATATAATTAATGATAATCAACTGATAGACTTGCATATGCGAATGCTCCAACACTGAACTATGCCTCAATAGGGCATCCAGGCATAGCATTGGTCTTCGTTAAGCATGTCGTCTATCCAATTGTATGTATTAAAGATCGTGGTATAACTTTCGTCTGCATCAAATGACTTCTTGGTTTGTTAAGCCACTTTGGCGACATTTGGAGCAAAATAATAGATAATGCTGGACAGGACAAAATATAAGATGTTAACTTCATTTTCTTCCTTAATTCAGTCCAGGCCAACCTCCCAAACAAGAGATGACTAATTTAGAGTCACTCTGTCACACAAGATTTTTCCGAGTCAGAATTGTTACATTCGTTGTCCTCGTCAGAGTATTCAGAAATATCCTTGAGATCATCATTGTCATAGGAATCTTCTAGAATCCCCTCATCTTCTTTTCCATCTTCTCTTGCTTCAGAATCATCTTCAAACTTAAACCTACTTCTATTGTCTTCCTCTCCATCCCTTCTATAATTAACCAACTCCTTATCCATTTTCACTTTCCTTGGACTGAGCAGTATCAGCTCTGCCAACTTTCTCCTTGCCAAGTACATTTCATTCGGGTCAACTAACTCACCCTTCTTGTAGGCCTCCCTCAGAAACACCGTATGCAACTTCCCGTGATTCCCCCTAGTTGAAATGTAAAAGATCCCTTGATGCTGGAGCAAGAACTCCTTCAACTTCTTGGGCAAATTCATTGTCATCCGAAAATGCGCTATCCTCTCCAAAGTCATCTTCTTTTCCACAGTCAATGACACCAACTCATGAATCATTGCCACTGCCCTCTTTTCCATCCGCTTCTGAGCTTCCAATGACCTCAAATCATATCCAGAAATATCCTCATACGGCGACCAATAAGGAAGCCTCTGCCATTTCCACACAGCAATCTTATAATACTTTCCAATCTTAAATCCAGGCGGGAAATTCACAATAAAGGAAAACCGGATATTCTCTGCATCAACACCCTTTTCTCTATAATCCCTTTCCCTCTCCCTTTCAATAGCACATACAGCTAAGTTCCTATCCTTTTCTACAATCTCAATATATTTATTCCTAGTCTCATCAGCGTCAAACAATCGAAAAAACTCTGGGTGCTTTAGAACTACAGTGTACTCAAAGTCATCAGGCAAACCAAACTCTCTGCGAGCAATGCGGACATGTTCCAAGCGGATACGGCCAGTATTCGAGAGCATCAACAATTTCCTTAGCCGGGTCACTGCATCGGGGATTTGGGCCAAAAGGGCGCGATTTTCTTGATCAATTTGAGAAATAGCTTTTCTTGTCAGCCTGCAGAAGAGTATTCGCTGAACAGGATGATCAAACACCTCGAATACGTGCGGAAACTTGAGGATAAACCGACCCGCTTCAAATTGCTTGAACCCAATTCGGCGGGAGAGCATATCAAGTCGTGAAACGGAAAGCATGGTGTTGGGTTGGGATAGGATCAAATCCTGGAACTTGAGGACCTTTCGCACTTTCTTCTCGACTTCCATGTAGTTGTCGTAGCCGTGGTCTCGGACTCGGATCTGCTTCCGGGGGATGGATGTGGATTGTGACATCGATCGGATAATACTGGTTTGGAAAATCCATAGGTGCTGGAGTTTGGAGGGGAAGAGTTTAGATAAGAAGGTTTGCATTTGGGGACTAGGGTTAGGGTTTTAGAAGGGAAATGAATTCATTGTTATACAGGGAAGATTAATGGGAGTCTGTTGTAAAATAGTAGAAGTTATAGGGTATATTGTAATTATAAAACGTTTTGTGGTTAGGGATGGAATATTTGCATTAAAAATATACACACTTGAAATAAAATCTATAATATATTAAATATCAAATCAAGTGAGAATAATTTTTTGGAAGATTCTAACTCTACTATAATTCAATTATGTTAATAATAATTTACTTTTCGTTTTTAAGATGTATTTAATTTATTTAATCATTTAGTTACCATCAATGCACATATACATTTTTGACAGATTCATTTCACTTATATCCTTTCATTAATATATGAATTCCCTATTATTAATTCTTAATTAATTAACATCCACTTTTTATTTATACGTTTCAGTGTTATTAATTTAAATTATAAGTTATTTAGAATTTTACATTCAAGAATGCATTTCATTATTCATGTCTATGCTAAATAGTACTATAATTGTCTATATAATGATTTTGTATTTTTTTTTTTTCTAATGTAGACTTGTAGTATAACACCACTACTTGAGAATTTCGATAAGTATCACGAGTATGGATGTATCTATAAACTCGAAAAATTAGGAATCTCAATCCAAATTGAAAATTTAAGAAAAAAAGTAATATAAAAATTGTGACATTAAGTACGTGTTTGATATACGTGTTTGATATACATGTATAATATTAGATTGCAACGTTAGCAAATTCTTTTTTTCCTCTTTTAATAAATGTATTTAATAGAGACTAATTTACAATATCAAAGATGTCATAGAAAATCATCATTACTTAATATTTGTGTTAATTTTCCATTGTTAGCACATCATACGCTGTTTTAGCACTATCTTTAGCACTTAATTTCTATGAAAATTGTTTTCTTCTTGGTTTGGTCTGAATTAAAATTCAATATACAACGTTAGGTAGGAATGATTAACCATATTAGTTTTAATTTTACATTTTCATCCAAAGATCTCTATAAAAATTTCTTTCGCACTCCCTCCATGTTAACAATGGGGTTGAGATCTACTGTACGATTTTTTACTGTTTAATTTTATATTCATCCAATTAATTATTAACAAATCATTTTAAATTAACACGTCATCATTTGGTGGGTGAGTGGATAACATGTTAATTTTAAAATAAAGTGTCAATAATTAATTGGGTGGACCATAATAAATTAGACATCAAATCTCAATTCTTTAACAATGTAGGTGGCTGGCTGGCTACAAGATCGAGAAATTGATTCGACGTGTCAATGCCAAATCTCCCACTTTGACTTACATAGCCTTGACAAAAATCAAAAGGAATGATGAAAAACTATTGAATTAATTGAAAGCGACTGAATGTGAAACAAAATATATATTAGTGGTCACTCACTTTAGTCACACAACCCGCTTGATGCAAAATCCAAAGAATCATGCTACAGTGTCAGAGAGGTTGACATAATACTACATTATTATACTGTTTAAAATATAGTTAATTTTTCTATCCAATCATATTTTGCTAACACTCATTATGTCAATGCATTCTCAAATCAAAAGGAACGTGTTGAACCACAAATGTTCATTCTAAACTCAAATTCATACAAAGATTTTCCACCTAAACCCGAGACTTTGACCTCTTCATTCTTATATATCAATGTCACAGGCAAGTTTTCTTTATAAACAATATATTATATATATTTTTTAGGGGTGATGTAGTAGAGTTTCGTGCACATCAGTTGCACTGGAGGCTGACTTCAGTATGCGAACGATGAGAGAGTTCACAGTGACAATTTTCTCTATTGTTAGCTTGGCAACAGGCTAGCTATGTACCAATATCTGGAATCCTATAATAAGTAGTAGAGATATGTGTAAAAAGTTGTGGAGATAAATTTCTACAAGCTTCAGTACAAGGTAATATCTTGTTGCCTACAAGTGGGCCTTACGGATGTGCGGTCCATTTGTTGTTTTTACACATGGACAAATAATTCGGTTTGGAGCAAAATAGCTAGAGCAATGATGAATGATGTTGTGTGCGAAAGGGTGCATACGGCCTCGCTGAATTTTTGCCCTCCGGATTCCTTTCTGACCGTTCCCCGTGTATTGTATCTATTTTTAAATGTGGTGAGAGCACAAGGAGGCCGTTTAGATTTTTTTAACATGTGGACCAGTCACGAGGATTTCCATGGACTTGTAAAAGCAAGTTGGAATTTTGACATTGAGGGTACGAAACAATTTGTGTTTTCGTAAGAAGTTACATAATTTGAAAAGAGCATTGAATGAGCTTAATGTTAAGAACTTTTGATACATTTTTTACTAGAGTCAACGATGCTAAAAGGGAGTTGGGGGCTGCCCAACAAAAGCTACACGATCAGCTCGCTAGCATACAATACCAACTTATGGTGGCACATTTGAGGAAGAAAGCCATGGGGTTATGTGAAGTAGAACGGTGCTTTTATTATCAACAAGCAAAGTATATTTTCCTAAAGGAAAGTGACAAGTGTACCAAATTCTTTCATTCTGTGGTGAAAAGGAATGCTAGAAGGAACTTCATTGCTACCATACTTAAGGAGGATGTGACGTACACCACATCACAAAATCATGTTGAGCAGGAATTTGCCCTATTTTACAGCGGGCATGTGGTATTGTTGGAACAAGGTAATTCACTTATTGAGGACATCTCTAGCCAAGAAATCAAGGAAGCATTGTTTGGTATTGGAGATGAAAAATCTCCCAAGCCAGATGGTTACACTTCATGTTTTTTCAAGAAGGCATGAGGGATTGTTAAGGATTATTGTGTAGGGCCTATCATGGAATTCTTTTCTTCTAGATCTCTCCTCAAACAAATCAATCACACGGTCATTTCTTTGGAACCTAAGTCTAGTCATGCTTCAAATGTTGGGGATTATAGGCCTATCTCTTGTTGCAACGTGTTCTACAAGGTAATTATTGAAATCTTTGCTTCTAGGTTGAGGCCTATTTTGGGGAGCGTTGTTGATCAAGCGTAAGCCATTTTTGTTGAAGGTAGGAGTATGACAGAGAATATCCATCTTGCCCAAGAGCTTATGAGACAGTACAATAGAAAGAGGGTTGTTCCTAGATGCCTTCTAAAGTTGATCTAAGGAAGGCTTATGACTCACTTAGTTGGGACTTCCTTAAAGAGATACTTGAGGAGTTGTGTTTTCCTACAAGATTTGTTAAATGGAATGTGTTACTACACCAACATACTCCGTTGTTTTGAGCTGGAGCATACATGATTTTTTTAAGAGAAGGAAAGGCCTTCGGCAAGGTGACTCTCTTTCACCCTTCTTCTTTGTTTTATGTCTTGATTATTTTTCAAGAATGATTAAGGAAACCTCCAATGACAGCGAATTCAATTATCACCCAAACTGTGGCCGTTTAAAGATTACTTATTTAGCATTTGCGGATAATTTGATGCTATTTGCGAGGGGAGATGTGACATGAACCCGGGGGTGGGATCATCGTGGAAATTGCGGAATTACTTTGAAAACGCTGGGAAAGCCCAAATTCAGGTTGTAGACGGTAAAATCTCGACCCGCACGTTATTGAACCAAGCAACCAAATAAAAACGAAGTTTGAATGACCTCTTGATTACAAAACCAACGAACCTCGATTTTCGAATGCCACAAAGGGTGCCTAATCCTTTGAAAAGTTCTAAGAGTTGAATGCCACTAATATAACAATATTTGATAAGTTCGGTACATGTTTAATCAAGAACAAGGAGAGAGAATGAAATAATGAGGTATTTATATGAAACATCTAAAAACCCTAATTGCACGAAAATATAATTCTAATATTGTGAAAGATGCTANCGGTACATGTTTAATCAAGAACAAGGAGAGAGAATGAAATAATGAGGTATTTATATGAAACATCTAAAAACCCTAATTGCACGAAAATATAATTCTAATATTGTGAAAGATGCTAAAAATATAAACTTCTAATTAAACTAGGAAACTTCCAAAAATTGAAGATCTTGCGCCGATTTTGTTCTATCCGTGGTCACATCAAGATGTTATGTCAGTGAAAACTTTAATGGATTGATTAGCCAACTTCAGGAATACGTCAGGTTTAAGGATGAAAACTTTAAAATCCAGTTTGTTTACTGGTGGAATTCATGGGTGAGAACCTGATGAAATCTAAGACCTCACAAATATCCCAAAGGGTACTATGCCATTCCGGTATTTGGGCATTCCACTAGCATCCGAGAAGCTTAAAGTTAGTTGTTATGCCCCATTTTTTGACAAAATTGCAGCTTATATTGGTGCTTGGACTTACTCCTCTTTGTCTTATGCGGGTAGGGCGGAGTTAATAAGGGTAGTGTTTTAAAAAGTTGGATGCTTTTGGCTTTCTACTTTTTGTATCCCGACTACTATCATTTCAAGACTCATTAGCGCCTGTTGTAACTTTCATTAGGGGATCTAAGAAGTCTTTGGTTGCTTGGAGAGATGCGTGCCTACCGAAAAAAGAAGGTGGCCTTGGTTTTAGAGACGTGAAAAGCTGGAATTCAGCATTACTTTCAAAATCAATTTGGAACATTCATTAAAAAAAAAAAAAAAAGGACACTCTTAGGATACGTTGGGTAAACCAATTCTAACTAAAAGGGGCAAGTATTTGGGAGGTCTTGCCAAGGAAAGATGGCTTGCCATTTTTTAAAAAACTGTTGGGAATCAGGGACGAAATCAGGCAACCTGTTGCGGGTATGCAGGCTGGTCAGGAGGCTACGGCGGATGCGACAATTTAGGCAGCAACATTCAGGCTAAATGCAAGGACGGATGGGGAAAAGTTTTGCATAGATAAGGCTTATGATATCTTTAGGTCGAAAGGAAATGTAAAAATCAGGGCACAGGATATTTGGAGACCTTTCATCACTTCGAAGCACTCTTTTATGACGTGGTTGGGTGTTCAATCCACGCTACTTACCAAAGATAAGTTATTATATTTGGATATTGATCGTAATTGTGTTTTTTGTGCTTCACATGAGGAAACATGCCAACATTTATTTTTTGAATGCCCAATATCCTCACTCGTTTGGAAGAATATAAAAGATTGGTTGGGCATGAGAAGAGCGATGACTACTATTGCTAGTGCATTAAAGTGGATCAAGAAAGAGGCTAGAGGGATTTCTTGGCAAAGTAAGGTCAAGAGGATTGCTTTAGCATGTACCGTCTACTACATTTGGATGACAAGGAATATGAGGATTTTTGAAGATTTGAGATCTCATGTCGGTAGCATAGTTAGACGAATCAAAATACACGTATACAAAGTTATGTTCTCTTTGTATCCGAATGTTGTGTTTCGTTTTGAGTCTTTAGCGATGGGTCACTAACTCATATAATTTGTACATCTTTTTTGGTTGTTTGCCCGGGTATGCAAGGAGAAGTTGTATGTCTCACTTGATTGTTGTTCCTTACAAGTATGCCCGATGTACTTGTACATGATTCTTATCTATATATATTTCACATTTACCGACAAAAAAATTATCTTAAAATTTTTGAATAGTCTTCACCAACCTTTACGTATTATAGATTTTCACCATCCATATAATAAGAAGATGGTACATAAAAAAGGCCAAAGAGACCTTATTTTGCAACCAAGAAAGAGCTAGCATCGAGGTGCTAGTAAGTTTTGAGCGCATGAGTAAGGTAATTCAAGATTTGGAATTTTTTTTCTTTATTTTCAACTTCTTTTTTCACTCTCGCTGTCTTGCTCTTATGAGTGTCGCCATTCATCACGAAACTCGAAGTGTTGCATAATTAATTAGAACAAACAGGTATGTAGCAATATCACTATTAGCCACAAGGTCGGAAGTCCAATCCCTTCATCTATTGGGTCGATCAACATTCTATAACAATATATCGAATGGTGAAAAATATTTATAGACCAATTCAGAATTATTTGTCATAATTCAAACAGGAGGCAGCGTTACAATTTGGTCAACTTATATAATGAAGATCAATGCAATGCTCTGAAGGTTGTTCTATTTCAATTTAGAGACTAATATCTTGATGCATTCTTGTTCTTGTCACAAACAGATAAGAAATTATTTATTTTAATGAAAATTGTGTTTTGGAAAATATGGGATTTTTTAATTCCATTTGGATATCATCAAACCTGACAACAAATGTAGAAGATGTCTGCAGCCTGCTGTAATTTCAACAAATCATTCACTTGTTCTCATTGCTGTAAAACCTCGATTGCAAGTGTATAGACTGGGTGATTTAGTGATTATCAAGATTGAAATAACAAACATGTCATAAAAATCAGCATTACATTATCTTTTTACTCATATTTGTGTGTTAATTTTCAATTTTTAGCACATCCCATGCATTCTTTTGACCCAATTTTAGGAATGATTAACAAAATAATTTTTAATTTTACATTTGATCTCTACAAAATTTGCTTTACACTGTCAAGGATTTAGGCGGCTGGCTGGCTAGCTATAAGATCAAGAAATTGATTCAACCTGTCAAAGCCAAATCTCCCACTTTTAATTAACTGAAGCAACTAAATGTGAAACAAACTATATTTCAGAATGTAGTGTTGTACTGATAAGTTCAATAAACCTTCAAGAATCTCTGTAAACTTCAACAAACTAAACACTACAGAGTACAAACAAACAGATATCTTATCTAAGGGGTCACTCTAGTCAATGCCCTTGGAGCAAAATCAAGAAAAGGAGCACATTGCACCCGAAATTCCACAACGGTTCAATCTTGGATTTGAACTCAAACCCGTACCAAGATTCTCGACCTCAAAACCTGAGACTTTTACCCATTCATTCTTATATATTAATGTCATTGGCAAGTTTGCTTTGTAAACAATCAATGACATATATAATGTTAGTGGTGGTGTAATAGAGTTTCACGCACATCAGTTGCACTAGGCTGACTTTGATGCCCTGGAGTGTCCGAACAATGAGAGAATTTACAGTATCAATTGACTCTGTTGTTAGCTTGGCAGCAGGCGGGCTATGCACCAATATCTGAAATCCTATAGTAAGTAATGAACCACTGCTTCCATCATCATTGCCTCCATTATAGTTGATAGGACCACCAGAAATGGGAAAACAATCAGGAATAATTGCAAATCCGGATGGTAATAAAGCCACAAAGGAAGAATCACCCCTGGCCATCACCAAATTCATTGCTTCAGCGTTGACAGTCGTGTGTACTACAAGTGATCCTGTAACATCAGTGTACGACTTTTGCAAGATGAGCATGCTGATTTGATTAGGATTTGCAGCAGCCTGAAAGTTGAAGGACACATTGAAAACCATAACCAGAGAATTGTACAATAATTGTAATTTGGAGTAATGTTGTTTCGATAAGATGCGGGGACTGGAGTCTCCTGTGCTAAATTTAGCATTTGGGTTCCCATTCAATTTTTTGAAACCTTTGGGTTCCCAACCTTTAATAAATTAGGCACAAAGGTCAACATGTGCAAGGCATGTGCCATTTTATAGAAACATTGGATGGGAACCAAAGTACTAGGCTTAGCAAAGGTGAGGAAATACAAGGAAATGGCTAGTTGACTCGATCATATTTCCATACTAGTCTTTGACCACTAAAAAAAAAAAATAGTTAAAAAGCATAAAAGGTTAAGTTAAACACCAAAACCCAAAAATACCCTCATCTTCTACCAACTGTTTGAGAGGAGAGAAAAAATGAAATTTCAAATTACTCAAACAGTCCACAGTTTGGATCTAGTCGAAGAATCATCTTTACAATCAACCCAACGCCGACCACCACACACTG
>CAIGRR010384979.1:0-12688 GCA_903798365.1 Fraxinus sp. 1973-6204
AATATAAAAAATCAATTTGAATAGAGCATGAATGATATTAAAGAGAACAATACGCTTATAGAAATTTATATTTAAGAGTTTCGTAATAATTTGTCGCCTAGGGCCTCAAATATCTTAGGGCCAGCCTTGTAGTTACCGGATGGCAAGAAAAGGTTGGTGGTGCTGGTTTTGCTATAATAACTGTATTTGAATATGTTGGATAGCTTTAATGAAATTAATGTTTCATTGTTTTCAGGTTATGTTGTAGTATACTTGATTTGGGATGACACTGGTTTGGGAGTGTGAGGCACAAGCCCACTGAATTATTGAGCATCATCAAGGGTATCTTACTATTTCATTAATTTTGGAAGCTGGTAAATACTTTCATTCGACTTCATAATTACTAATTAATTTTCTTTTGAGTCAACTATTTTCTGCAAAGCACGTGCTGGAATTACATAAGTTTACCTCTTACCATTTAATCCAATAGACAAAAGGATATATCTAGCATACATAAATCCAGCTGGTAAAATGCATTGAGTGAGCAAAGGCGCACCAAAGGTAAAATTGAGTTGGTAAAATACCCTAAGTTTGTTATTATTCTTATGTTTATCCCGTAAATCTAATTGTTGACAAATATTCTCCATACATACAAAAGACAATTGATTGTCCCATTTACCCAAACTGAGTCCATCACCCTCTACTTAATAGATCAAGTACTTAGACTTCACACTGTCTCTCAGAAGAAAATTATGTTTTCACTCAATAGATTACTTTGAACGACCATAAAAGAGCTCATATGTGTTTCATAGGCTATAAAAATGTACTTTCAACACATTTTGTTTCCAAGAAATGTTTTGCTGAAACTTAGAAGAGTTGGAGTTCAAGCTGAATCAGTTTTACATGAAGTCAAAACCCATACAGATGTTCCTTCAAGTACTTGTTTGTTCTATATGCTTCTGTTCTTCCCTTTGTTTCTTTCTCATTTTGCTTGTAAGAAACACAAACTATATGATCAATTTGAGATACTTTAATCTCCAGAAATCTTTTCCACTTCTCAAGACTAAGTATTGATTATTGTTTAGAATTTATGATGTAAGGTAAACAATGTTTTATTATGAATATTTCATGTACCATTTCGAAAGTAGGTCTATACATTTTCCATTTTGTAATACACTAACATTACCTTAAGAAAAACACAACCCGTGCATTGCACGGGCATGCAACTAGTTTTAGTAACAAACGTCATTTTTTTTTTAATAAAAGTGACACTGTAGGTCATTTCTCTACTCTCTTTTAGTGGGTATTTGATGGTGATTAAATTAGTTTTTTATTAGATTGTGATAGAAGTTTTTGAAATGTATGGTTAAAAAGCTACGACACCCATGCAAAATGTAGTTAATATTGATTATTTGACTTTGATTTAGATTAAAATCTGATTTTAATTCGAAACAAACGTGACCTTGAAAGAGAGGCATTGAGATCATTGTTCATTTTTTCACGTAGTTCCACACACTAGTCATGCTACAGTGCACATTTTGGGTTTAAATGAAATGCTTTCCTCTCTTCGCTACAAAAGAAAACCTTCTCAAAATTCCCTCTTCTCTCGACCACCAAAGAAAATTTTAGATCTCAGGTCTCCTCTCGTGGCCCATAAACCCCACGTTTAGATGGGGTACAATTCAATGGTAAATTGCTAGAGAGAAAAGAAAGTAAAATTTGCTGAGGTTTTCGAGCAACTCGCAATCGCAAGAAAAGAAATGCGAACTCGCTTTAGCCGCTGACTCGATACCGGAGTAGCAGCCATATAAGAAAACACCTGTTTTATCTAGCTAACAATAGGGCCGGACCATAGGAGAAGAAAACACCTGTTTTATCTAGCTAACAATAGGGCCGGACCTTAGGAGAGGCCCAAGAGGCAGGGCCCAATTTTTTTATTTTATTCTTTTTCCCTCTCTTCTTCTTCTTTTTTATTTATTTATTTATAACCTAAGCCTTCAAAAGTCCAGACCAAAAGCTTGAGAAATCAACAACAAAACCTATACGGAAGAACTGCAGTGGAAGTCGAAGCTGATGTGGCCGTCAACACCGTTTCAATATCCAATTTTTTATTGGTTCTTCAATGTTTTAGGTGAATTTTAGATTAGGCGAGTGCTTCTCTATGAAAAAAAAATGATTCGATTACATACCAATACCGTTCTCTCTAATAATTTCACTATCCCATTTGTCTGTTTCCTCATTTAAATCTCATAAGACTTTTTTTCTGTTGAGTTTAATGTATTTTCCCTGGCAGTTTTAGTGAACTCAGTTTGAATTTTATTTGGGATTTAGAGCCTTGCGTAAATGAAAGAACTGAATCCTACTGATTCCATTGGGTAAAACTGAATTAAGCTGAATCGTTGATAAGCAACGTGTGTTTCTCAGTATTTGTTTTCTCAGTCCTTATATTTACTGTGATTGCAATCACATACCAACCCTCAGATCCGTAGGAGTCCTTTCGAGCTTTGACAAAGGTTTTTAGGCTTGAGGTTCCGAGCACTTTTAGAAAGTGTTTTTTCGATTAAGTTTTCCTTATAATTTTCACATACTACCTCCGATTTCTTTAGGTATTGATTACTCATTCGTGCTTAGAATTATCTATGTTTGTAATCAAATCTTATGTGTTCTAATGACTACATGTGTCACGTTTAGCATATGACTTTGCTATAGAATTAAAATGAAAATTTATCGCTCAAATTGTATTCTGGAACAAAATATGAGTTTCTTGACATTATTTTCATACTAGAAAGAATTTTTTTTATGGAAGTCCCTAAATTCAAATTCGTAGAACTCTTTCTACCATTTTCTTTTAAAGAAAATGAACATCTTCCGAACTAAAGAAAACAATATATTTCAGAGAAATATTCCTTCGTATTCAATTAAATTAGTATGTACATATGATCTAACATGTGTTGATGGTTGATTTTGTTTGAGATTCTCAGAGTCAGCACGTGAATCGTCCTATTTCCTCAATTATACAGTTAATACATATGATTCTCTCTTTGATTCACAACTAGAAGCAGATAAACGAATAACAAGGCTATATATTTTTTCCCTTAAAAATATCATCTATGGAAGTTAGCGTGTCTTCATTTATTAATTTCATATTCTCAATGTTCAATTTTCACACCTATTACAGGGGTTTTTAATCTTAAAGGCTAAATATTACTATTGTTTAATTGCCGAACCCAAGTTTCCTATTCTCTACTTACTCGTATATTACTTCAGTGTCAACTTAGCCATAAAATCTCATTTATACTATAGATATTACAAAATTACTGCAATCACTATAAATCTTTGTTAATATGCTGTCAACTGGGTGACAGAATAAATAAATGGTAAGTTCTTTTGTATTTAGTTAGAAGAATAATAGGAGCTCTTTTGGATCACTTAAGCTTCTTATGAATGTATTGTCATGTTAAAATAAGACCTTATCCTTGTTTATTATCCAGCTCGAACCAATACTTTTTTGTTCGTCATTCAACTGTCATTTTACTTGTTCACTTGTCGAAAGCAGCACCACCTTATTTTGTATGACTACTATAGGAAAGTATGAAAAACTTACAGCTCAATGCAAAAGTGATCGATTGCTAAGTTTTGATTAAAATAACAAATTGGGAAGGCTTTATGTGTTGTCCGAAGAAAACTGTTGAAATTATGCTTTTGGTCTATCTTGTTTACTCGAGATAATTGATTTTGTCTTCTAGGATTTCCTTGCTTACTTTAATCTAGGAGATTTTGGTGAACTGGAATCCTGGTGTCATAGATATTGAGTGATTTTATAGCTTTTGGAACTTGATTTATCTGTGCTAAACTACATTCATAGGGTGGAGACATCATGTCAAAAGCATGCTTTAGAAACTTTCCAATTGGACCCTGCGAAATGGTGAGTTAAAACAACTTTATTGGTTGATTTAATAGTATTTAGTATGCAGTGTACTTTTGACGGACAACAGATTGAGAACTGCCCTTATTTCTTAAAATTATGCTCATCAACCATCACCAGTTTCCGTTGTTCGATTGCTATAAAATAAGCCCCTATAAATTGTATCTTCGAGTGTGGTTTTCACATTGTTCTCTTCTTTTCTATGTTATTTAAGATTTAAGTGTGTAATTGATTAATAATTCATCTTTTAACATTTCTCAAAATTGATTTAGGATTGATCTTCATAGCTTAGCTTAATTAATAGTGCTTCTGATATAACTTGAGATAAAATGATTATGACCAAACTAATTAACCTAAAATATAATGCTAATTATTCAACTTAGATGATGTAAATTGCCCGTATCAAACATTTAGTTGATGATGTAATTCACGACAATTCAACACATTAAACGTACTAAATTCACTTTAGAATAACTCAATTCATGCAATGCACGTGCAAAAACTAGTTTTAATAAAAATGTGACTTGATTTTATACAGTATTTTTTACTTGAAAAATAATTTTAATATGATTTTTTAAAGACTTCTAATTTTAAGGGTATTTTTGTAAGTTGCCCTCGAGATAATGCATTTAAATGTGCTGGACTTCCAATGACCTGACTTCACATTGCCAAAATAATTGGGCGAAACTCGTACGTTAATAGGATTGACCATATACCCAAACCATCAAGTCCATAAATAATTATGCTTGGGGTGCTGCTAAGCAGTGGAAGTATATGAAAAATGAAATAATAGTTTTTTTTTTTACCCAAAACTCTCTTTGTACCGAGCAAATTCATATTTCAAGACAAATTTGGTTGATGTTTTATTCCTTATTTCCGATCCGAAGGTAGGCTATCTGTTTGTGGGTAAATTCGTATATATATAGGATGTATTTGTGGGGTTTTTTAGGTAAGTTTGCAAGTGTTTGCAGTACACTTCATTTGTTCATCAGAATACCTTATTGAGAATGTTGTATGTGCTCCCTGTCAAATATTTATTATTTTACGTCTAAATTATTCATCATGTAATTTATCGAAGTAATTCAGTATAATGATTTGAATATTGGGGCTAATGAGAGATAAAAATGTACAGATGAAGCACTTGAAGCCATTAAACTTGTTCCAAGAATTGTTGAAGTCGAATGAGATAAAGAAAAGCCGTTTCTTGGCTTAGATGTGGGCAATAAGTACGTGGGTCTCGCTGTTTCTGATGTTGAAAACAAAATTGTATCACTCCTTAGGTATTGCAGCTGCTTTATTCTATATTTTTAAATTTACAATTTGAAGTTTTGTAAATGGTACTATGGTGGATGTTCTTGCGTACATAGTGTTCTGTTTCGCAAGAAAACGAATATACACTTGATGGCTGCTCATCTCGAAAGTATGGTGATTAGCCTTCAGTTTTATCTGATACCGTTATATGTTCTCGCTTACAGTGAAATTTCAGTAGACAATTATTAAAAAGTTGCTTGAAGTTCTTTTCGTTTGGTGTTTATCTTTAAAAAACATTGCGATTATGATTTTTAGTTCTTTCTCTCGTGTCTGATTTTAATTTTTGAGTCAGAGCAATGTGAGCATGTATTTCACTTTGTTGCGAGGTTCATTTAGTACACATGTTTGTGCATTTTCTTTCTAAGAACTTGTTCAGAAATTCTATAATGAAAGCATAAACTCACAATAGATTAAATGAAGAGAGAAGTCATTGGGCGAGGTAATCAAACAACTGCGCTAACGAGGCTTGAACATACAAGAAAGCTCATTTTTGGCTCTATTTAACCCCTTGTCCTTTATTCCTAACCCTAACATGTTCTCAGAGAGATTGGAAAGCTTAATCGTGACCTATTGTTGGGAAAAGCATCGACTTAATCCATTTAACTTTCTTATTCTAGTTTTGAAAGATTCTTTCATCTTACTTGACTAACTACTTTGCACTTTTTTTTTAAGATCGACCTAAATTGTGAAGGGTCCTATTTTTATTTGCATTTCACGGGGAAGCATGTTATTTGTTAACATATGTCCATGTTGATCTATTGCTAGATAGATGGGTTGTCAGACCTTATTGTTAAAGAAATTTTAAGTAGTTCAGCTCAATATCTGAACTGCGAGTTTTTAATTTTTAGTTCTGTATGAAGTAAAATGGCTTTGTTACCGAGAAACCACTTAGAATGATTAAACTTATGGTGCATATAATTGATTGTCTTTGTTTAAATATATCATCACTATTTTATTAATTGTTTATAACAGTAATGAGAGGTGTTCTTCGGCAATAAATTACTCGTTTTCCTTGAGTAGACCTTTTGTCCTGAATCATCATCTAATAACTTATATTGCATGCAGATTTTCAAACTTAACCTAACGGGTTTGTTGTAGGATATACCCTTTCGACCGGCAAAAAAGTTCCCCTGGAGTGCATTTTCATCTTAAAGATTATTTCTTAGACTGTCACGTATCTTGATTAACCAATTATGTCTCATCTCTTTGCTAGGTTGTGCAAGTGAAGCTTTTCATTAATGATCTTTGTAAAACCGGGAAATTTGAAGAGTTAAAGTATACCTTTTGGGACGAGTGCTTCACATAGGTGTGTACTACTTTTTTTGTCTTCACTTGTCTATTAATTGTAATGGTATGCTTCCTTTTGTGCTTGAACGAATACTTGTAGTGATATTGCTTGAACCAAAGGATAAGAAATAGAGTTTTTAAGATGCGATGACTGAAATTTATTCCTACATTAACTCTGAGGGGTTGCTCAATTGGTCGAGCCTTGGGTTTGCTCCCCAATGGTCACCAGTTCGAGTTCCCTCAGGACCACTGAGGTAAGCACTCGGCCGTAAACTTCAGTGCTCCGTTGATTAGTCGAGATGCACGTAAGTTGGCCCGGATATTCACAGTTAACAAAAAAAATAATTATTCTTATATGTTTGGTAAGACGGATTGGACGACACCGAACTATATTTATTAATAAAAAAAAAATAAGTTAAAATTTTACGATCTCATACCACATGACAAACACGCGTTACAGCTTGTACTTGCGGTGTTCACCATTTTTTGTTTGGCATCACTCTTTGTGATTTAGATTTGAAACTTTTAGTTGTTTCATCTTTTAAGGAGACGCACTTATCAATGAATATATTGAGCTTTATGTCTCAGAATGTCGATTTCCTCTTTGAAACCTTTGAACTTACATCCAGTGTTGTCAAAGACAATAATCAACAAATTTGCTGATGTTGGAATACTCCAGGTACAAAGCAGCTTCCAGTTTGAGACATTTAGTTCACCATTTCTTCAGCAAATTTTGTTCTAGTAGGATCATCCTTCAAATCTTATGCAGAATTTTTGATGAAAAGTTCCACCGATCAAATATAAACTCTTTCTGCATGTAAGGTGGTGAATTATTTCAGCCTTTCCATAACTAGAATGAGATCGATAAATTGTTGATTTCGAATATAGGAAATGTAATGAAGATATATAATTCATTTTTTCTGTTAGTAACTTTCAAATAGATGAAATGCAATCAATATATTGTTAGGTCTGTTATTACATTTCGAATAGATGAAGCCCAACAAATGTATTGTTAGGAATTAAACCTTGCTCCTAATCCCTAGAGTAAAAGCAATAACACAACCGAAATACACACTATGTCCACTTGTTTCTATTATTGGTTTTCATTTACAAGGAAAATTTCACCCTTATGCCCTCTTTCTTTCATACATGGAAACCTCAAACTCCTTTACATAGGACAGGGATTCAGGGTGATATGCGGTTGAAGGGTTAAGTGATAGAATATTGTTATTTATAGTCAGTAACTGAACTAGTCATCCAATGTGACAGGTTGTTATTCGAGGCATTAACTTCCGGTAATTTTGTTGTCTAATACCTCAAATAACAAGATACCACATATATAAATAGCATTACTGTAAATGATAAGTATAATTAGTCCAATGCATATTATTTCAAATTGATCTTGAGTTTATTAGCATGTAAATGTGTGGAAAAACTTCTACTGCCCTATCTTTAAGTTATATATCACTACAATATTAAAGAGAGTAACATTTTGGCATTGTTCATTCTGGACACATGTTTCAATTCCCTATCATCAACCATTAAGACTTCGTTTGAAGAAAGTTAAAAGTTGCCCTAATTGCTCTCAATCTAGGCAATAAACCCTCTACCACGTCGCTCTCTTCCAAATGAAATGACTATGGTCACCATTTGTTGGCAGCATAAATCAGCCACTGTTGCCCATGTTGTCACAGCCCCCATCGAGGAAGGAGTCGCCTCATGTAGACAATCAACCGCTCGACTCAAATTTTATAGTGATAATACTGACGCTGCTCTGCTTTCAAATCTGCATTCTGGGCCTTGTCGTTGATTTGTAGTGATACTACCAGCACTTCCGCTCTCTGTCGTCTTCTGTCTCTCCGCCACTGCCTCCACCCCGAGTGCTGCCTGCTCTTATACCATGTGAGCCCTTTCTTCTCTCTTTTGAGATTTTAGTATATTTTTACAGATTGGTTTGTGATTTACAGATTTAATATTGTTATATGTGAATTGCGATGAATGAATAATGAAATTAATGATGAATTTTCAAGGAGTTGTTGGGAATTCTATAAATTTGAATGGGAATGGATTGTATGGAAACCGTGGGTTTGGGTTGGTTTTGACTCCCATG
Organism: Fraxinus sp. 1973-6204; assembly: GCA_903798365.1. Lineage (NCBI taxonomy): Eukaryota > Viridiplantae > Streptophyta > Magnoliopsida > Lamiales > Oleaceae > Fraxinus > Fraxinus sp. 1973-6204. The sequence continues at coordinate 8,613 of CAIGRR010384979.1, forward strand.
CCTTTGGGTTTTAGTGGAGAGATGGGTGGGGAGAGGAAGTGGGACTGTAGATTTTTTATTATCACCTTATTCCGTTTTTATGCTCGATCACTATCGGAACAAGATTGTATAGATTGCTTTCGAGAAATTTGGTTAAAATTATGATATGGTAATAAATAACACTAAAATATAGAGATGCCTCTATGATTATCGTAACTTTTTGTGATATTCTAATTTTATTTTGCATTTTTATCTATTCACGTCTATGAATATTTGGATCGTAGGTAAAAATTGGATTAATTTATCTCAAGAGAGAAAGTTAACAAATATTAATAATTGTCAACATAACACAAGAATTGGTTAACAACGGCAAAACTATAAGGGAAAATTAAGGGATAATTACTTGATTAGTCACTGATCTTTATGTAAGGTTTAATTTTAAAATTTTTAGCGATGGATGTTATTACATTTTGTAAAGTTCAATGACTAACGGAGAAGATTTTGAAATTAGGTGACATCTTGGAAACTTTACGAAAAGTTCAATGACTAATCAAGTAATCTATCAATTTTTTATGTTTTTTTTTTTTTTGTAGTTTTTTTCTTTTTCTTGGTTCCAAGTTCTTTTTTGACATTGCATCACTATCATCACTATAATATAAAAGATGCTAATTTAGGCACGGTTGAATCTAGACATTTGGTTCCGAGTTCTTTTTTTTGGGTTCATTGTTAGTGCTGATTGAGACCATTCGTGTAAGAGAACATCAGTGGCCATTTTATCGCATGCTCTATCCTTTTAGTGAAGGGATTACCTTATTGTCTTTGCTGACTGGATACTGTATCCCCAAAGAATCCAGTAACTGGAGCTCTTGAAATATAGAGCTTTCTCCTTGGTCATACAGAGTAAGTGTGATGCAACACCAATAAAATTAATTATCAACTAAGGAATTAAAGCCTAAAATAGAGAAGAAAGAAGCCAGAAGAAGGGGAGGAGGAGGGGAGAATTACATGATTTGTCACTAAACTTTGCATAAGATTTTCAGGAGTTACTGAACTTCAAAAGTTTTTCCGTTAGTCACTGAATTTTACAAAATGTAATATCATGTGTAATCCCATGATATTACATTTTGTAAAGTTCGGTGATTAACGGAAAAACTTTTGAAGTTTTTAGTGATGGATGTAATTATATTTTGTAAAGTTCAATGACTAATGAGAAAACTTTTGAAATTCGGTGATTTTTTGAAACTCTTTCGCAAAATTCAGTGACCAATCAGGTAATTATCTTGAAAGTCAACATATATGGGAAAGTTTTAGGATTAAAGTAGATTCATAATGGCGAATTCAGAATTCTAGTGTCTTTCGTGATTTGATTATACTTCAAGATTTATTGTTTCCATTAATTGTTTACTTTAATAGATAAGTTGATATAGTTAGAAGCAACTCAAAATAATTAATTGTATACTTTTTCGTTTTAATTAAAGTAAAATACGTAGATAATGAGATCTCGTGAATTCAACACTCTACTTATCATTGTATAACTTATTCATGATCTTTCCACCAGCGGGATAAAATCTAATGATGGTTTAAGAAAATGAAGATCATGCATTTTGTTAACCTCACACTAAAAAATAAGCCATTTTAAAAACACTTAATTAAACATCATGTTAGGTTTTATAATTTTTGGCTGTCTTCAGACAAAAATATAGTTGTAAAAGAGTTTAAAAAGTCAATGAGTAAATTGGTAGGTTGTATAGATGATTTGGGAGTCTTTGTGTTTGGTTATGGAATAAGAAGAAAAAATTGTCGAATTTCTACTAGTATGCCGTCAGTTGTTGCTCGAGCGTCCAAAACAGAAACATCTTCGCTAGCCTGTCGTTCGCATGCCGCGGACTTTCGCTCGAGTGATAGGTCGACGTTCAGAACTCTGTTTTGTTTCTAACACATGGTTTTTCAATTCATTTTCATCTCAAACACTTTTCCCTATATATATCTTACCCTATGAACGTTCAAAATTGTATTGAATCAGATTTATTCCATGTAAATCAATTTTTTGATGATCCAAAACATTTACTGATTCCAAGATTCAACCACCACATATTATTTCATCCATAAATTATTCCAAAACGTGTTTTGTTGGTCAAGTCATATTATTTCATATTAAACCACATTTCAAAACATGCAAGATCTTTTAATCAAATATTAAATCAATATCAGGGATCAGAAGCTGTTATAGAAGGGCAAACTTAGGAGGACTAAAGTGATATACCAGAGTCGGGATTTGCCGATTTGGCGTCGGGGCATGCAATCCAGGAGGGTTAAGATATATACCATGAGTTGTGATTTGTTTTGAAGGAGCACATCTCCAGTAGGATCAATGGAGACTGTAGGAATTGATATCAGAAAAACTACGGGATAGAGTCGATAGACGTGTCTGGATCGTACTGTAGGCTTGTTTCAATTTATAGTTGATTATTGACTGATAAAGTGCCCAGTGTTTCTACCCAATTGAGATTTTTCTCTGTCATTTTTGGTGTTCTTTATTGTTTTAATTATTAATTATGGTATTTAAATTTAGGATAAATTGACATGTTGATCTAACTATCTAGAAATAATTAAAAAGTGGCTTATTGATTTCAATTGTGTAGTTTCGCACGTTGAGTATAAATATTCGGTAATTTAAAACTTTCACATCATAAGTAGTTAGTAATTTAATTTTTAAAAATAAAAATAGTTAAACGAACTACATGTAAAGTAATGTAACATATATGGGGTGCTTTGTTATTTTCAATTAGGATAAAAAATACAGTATGCAAAATGTAAATATATTAAACATTATATGAAAATTGTAAATACATCCTAAAGTCCGTGTGTGTTTTGTAAACTTCTCAATATTGTAACATGTGACACATGGATCGATGATCTATGAACATCACTCATATGCAGAGTTCAACAAAAATTATTCGTAAGAAACGTCTTTTGTAAGCAAGTTAGGACATAAAACTAAGACGACGAGTGGAAGCGAGAAAATGTGGAAAGAAGATGGTTAAAATGGGAAATTGTATACGCCTTCGAAGTCAATTTTCAATTCATCATGTTTGGTATACGATGTTGGATGACAATTTTGTTGACAACATGTCACGTCAACATGTTGTCATTTGACACTTTGAACAATAACTTATTTTTTAACGAATAATTTTTTGCTAACTCATACGCCATTGCTGTCATTCAACATTATACTCTATTTTCAACATGGGATTTGTTCTTACCTAATTTGCCAAAATCGTTGAGTCATAGATATAGACAATATCGTGACTACGATTGTGTGGAGAGAGAATTATAATTAAATAGTCATGAATAGAAATTATCTTAGTTTGACTTTCATTTATATAATCTATTTGCCTAATTACTATAATATACTAACCCTTTTAACTGTTTTAACTTCATTTAATACTTCTATAGTGGCAAGAAAGGGTTGGAGCAATGTTCTAGTTGGCTGACGTAAGGATCGCATCGTGTTGCCATTGGATTTACGTTTGCGACTCTTAACTATATTGAGGTCTTAAGCAAAATCCTCGAAGAATGTCTTTTCGAAAACTGTTGACATATGGTTGACATCTCGTTTTGATTATCACAATCAAATTATGTTTATTTCTAACAAATTGANCATCGTGTTGCCATTGGATTTACGTTTGCGACTCTTAACTATATTGAGGTCTTAAGCAAAATCCTCGAAGAATGTCTTTTCGAAAACTGTTGACATATGGTTGACATCTCGTTTTGATTATCACAATCAAATTATGTTTATTTCTAACAAATTGACTCAAGTATCTATATTGATTATTGCACAAGAATAAAATTGATGACACGAAGTACGAGGTCAAGTAATTTGCATACAAAGATCGACGTGGAAACAAAATCGATCAATTAAGACCATGAAGAATGATATTGAAAAACTCACAAAAAAGAGCCTCAACGGGAATCGAGACAAAAGTCGAAGTGCGGTCAAACAATGCACGTCAAGATGTTCAAAACATAGTATTTAGACTTGTTACATTTAGGGATGGCAATTAGGCGAGTATGGGGCGGGTCGGCCAATCCCA
>CAIGRR010384982.1:0-15716 GCA_903798365.1 Fraxinus sp. 1973-6204
ACAGGAAGCCCTCACTGTACGAATCGACTAAGCTATTGACAACAGAACGAATACGCTCAAAACTTGTTGATTCAGATTCAGAATCAGAATCAGTGACCATGGGATTTTTCTCTGAATGGAACTGGCCTTCATCCAAAAATTCTTGATCATTTGCAGAATTGTTTTCTTCCTTAACCACCTGTTCCTCCTCTTCAGAAAATTCAATTCTCTCGTCAACTGCATTTTCTTTCTTGTCCACGAGAATATCATCTGTTCCATTATCAACTTTCTCCGAGGTTTTTTCTAGTGAACACTCATCAGCAATAATAATTTCTTCTTCATTTTCATAACAATTCCGACTTCTGTCTTTATGCGTAATTTCTTTTGCTTTAAAATATGCCTGTTCATCTTCGAATGTGCTATTATTACTACTACTACTACTACTCCCAGGTATGAACTCGGTACTCGTAAAAGGGACCAATTCTTTCTTGCTTCTGCTAAATTCTTCAAAAGTTGGAAACTTGAAATTCAGAAAACCCTCGGATTTCTCTCCCTCAACCTCGTTTTCAAAACCTCTAAATTCAGCAGTATCTTTTTCCGTTTTAGACTCTGTTTCTACAACAAAATTTAGTCCTTTCACATTGGTTTCCCCTGAAATAACCTCTGAATAATCTAGATTACTTTTTAATGAATTCCCATTTTTTCTCAGCCTGTAAGCCAACAAAACTTAGTAAGTAAAATTCATACAAAGATGAATTTCTTTAAAAAAATGAATTAAAAGTATTCAAACCTGAAGATTACTGTGGAGATGAAATTGAACAGAGCATGTAAAAAAGAAACCAGTTTCTGGCACAGGAACTGAATAACTGAAGAACCCATGTTCAGAAAACTGAAAAGGAGACTAAACATAACGACCTTTTGTTCACATCCATCAATTTTTATCAGCCTGAAAATTCAGTTGGAAGCAAGAAATTAGAAACAGGGTACAGCGTACAGGCAGTTGACAGAATTTATGGCTTCTTTGAACAATTCAAAAGAAGATAGTACTTTACACCTGTAAAAAGATCGATTTATGTTAATCTCACTCATAAGAAGTTGAAATCCGACCTAAATGGAGAGTTTCAAGGGGAGATAGGTACCTATCATCGACTGGCCCAAAGCTAGTTTACCTCATTGCTTAGAGCCTAGGTAAAATCCTCTGCTCTTTTATATAAACACGTGCACAAAAATATATTTGTTTTTATACACACACAAGAGGGGATCAGGATTATCAGTTGAGAGGTCTGATTGTGCTGTGTATTTGCCACAGAGAGACAGAGAGAGAGGCGGAAACAGGGAGAGGGTGAGGGTGAAAATGAAATGAAATTGAAAGTTCACATTTTTTTCCAAAAGGCTAATTATGACACTATAATGAAATTGTAAGTCAATTTGAGATTAATTGAGTGTGAGAATTTTGGGGAGAAAATGGAAGAATGGGTCCACTATCATATGCAAAATTTCCAAACTAATTAATAAATTTACGAACCTCACAAGCATAAATATAATTCTGTATAAGTCCAAGATAATTTACTTTTTCTATTACTTTAATGGAACTATTTATTTCGTGTGAGTATCGGCAAAAATAAACGTGTGTTAAAAATGTATTGTGCGGACTTTCAAAATAAATCTTTTAACACGTTATTCACGATGACGATGACGTTGAATGCATAACAAAAGATTATGAAATTTGCCTAATCCTCATTTTTGTGCAGATACTCAATTATGAAGATGCTTTTAAGTATTCCGTCACTACATACATGATAGTAGCATCGCGTTATGTTCATGAGTAGGTGCAACATGTGTGGTGCATGATAGTAACGTGGAAGGTGGGTTTAATAATGATTATCTATGTGAAAATAGATTGTTAATATATCAAAAAATACTTAGTTATCGAAAAAATAAATAATAAATCATGATATTTTTTTTTTAAATTCAAACGCGGCATCACATCAAGATTAAATAAAAAAAAATAGAAATTTCGATTTCGTAGATTACTGAACGTAGGTGAGAAAAGAAAAACGTAATTCAAATAAGATGTTTTTCAAGACTTGTATGATAATTCCAAGTCCCATTTTCATATTCCCATTTAAATTTGACTGAGAAAAGAAAAGAAAAACGCCAAAACATTTGATTCGAGTTTTCACCAAAGTTTGGGAAAATTTGACGCGGTACATACACGGCCGGACGAGGCCAAGCCAAGTCTAGTCAATGTTTTGGCGGATTGAGATTTTTCTTGTATAAAAATCGTGTCCTCATTCTAGATTTCCAACGTTGTCCAGTCGTGAATCTTACCAGATTTCTTAGGCTGAACAGGACAAAAATAACATCCGCGTGAAATTTACAACAACATTTAAGAGTGAAAAGTAGGGAGTTGACTTTCTAGAAATAATGAGTTCCACTAGTTAAGTCCTTTCCATCTTTCTTCTCTGTTTTTCGTGGAATTGTATTCAGTGGGGGAGAAAAACAGTGTTTTATGTGACTTTTTATTATTTATTACTTTTATGAAAAAAAAAAAAGTTATTTTTCCATATTATCATATTTTGTGTTAAAAAAATTAATTGTAAAATTAGACCATACATCATTCGAGTTTTAGCTCTGTCACTGATTATATTGTTTAGTGTCGACTGGTTTTTCTTATTATTATTATTATTAACTTGTGTAGGCGGCTATCAGCCAACTTCAGACACGTAGCCTGAAGCCTGAAGCCGGAAGCAAGCCGGTGTTGCCTGCATGAAGCAGGAAGGCAACCCAGCATGTGTCATGAGCATTTTGGCTTGTCTAGCAGGGTGGGGCCCCTATCGACTCGGGCTCAAGCCATCGTCCGAAAAACAGGTTCAACCCTAGCTGCGAGCGCAGTCGACTTAGACCTTTTACGGCCGAGTCATGGACCACTCGAGATGACGACGAGCCGATTGACACCCCCAATTTGAATCAAAAATTGATAGCAGATTGATAGTTTGGCCCTGGTGCCCAATTAGCTTGAATGAATTAACAGAAAATGGTTTTAAGCATAGGTATCCATGTATTTGAATTGCTTGGTCTTAGCTTGACCAGCAAAAGGTCACCATCTCCATTTTAAGCCCAAAGTACTTATATAGGAAGAAATATGGGTTTCATAGTTGAAGCCCATTAATTAAGGCCCAAATAATCCAAGACTTTTTTAGCTGTATTCATTCATAAAGGCAAGTAGGCCTTTTGAATTTTGCCTCATTTAAAATGTTACTTTGAAGAAAACGTTTAGTTCTAATAAATCAGTATCGTTTGTTGGAGGGAAAATAAAAAGAATAATTGGAATAACAAAACAATCTGATTTACTAATAGAATATTTTCTTCATATTAAAATAATTCCAAATGAAATTATGTAATCTTTTTCACTTAATGCTAGGTCACAATCTGTTGTAAGAACCACTCGTAATTTTTTTGTATGAATCATTTTTCCCATTCTTTTTCAATCTAGCATATCTAACATGCGATTACAATGTAAAAAAAATCTTATTTTTTTCCGTCATACTCAAATAGCATAAAATGAATAGTGATGTCTCTTAAGTTGCTTGATATAACTTATTGGTCTATATCGGTGTCATGATGGACCAATCAAGTCTTGCTATACTCAAACTTAACACGATTGTTCATGATATAATCAGATTCCTTTTTACATCTCTATACTTAATTGAGTAAAGTCACTTTACCCGAAAATATTTTGACATCTCGGGTGACCGACCCTCACATTGCGCGTGGGTCCTGCGTGAATAAAATAATGCACAACCCCCGAGGTGTGTGTGTGTTTGGTCATCCAAAATGTCAATTGAACTGTTCGTGTAGCACGATTCATACTTAATTAGTCAGCTTAGTGGACTCTTCATGTTATTTTAACGAAGTGAATTCAGTGTATGTACGCAGTACTGTATGAGCATTTAATATTTAAGGTAAGATTTCCAATCACCCGTTTCATCAATCAACATCAATTTTCCTCATTAACATAAACATTTCCATATGCTAATTTCCATAATTAAGAGAAAAATTTGTCACCTTGTTTTGGGGATTATTGATGTACATTATCTCCACAAACTAACAAGAGGGAAATAAAAGCTAGGTTAGAAGCCTAAGATGCTCTATTAATGGTCCCAATATTTATTAATCATGAAAAAGATGGGTCGGGTTGGTAAGAAGCAAAGTGCTTCATCTTTCATTATCTTCCTCAAAGCACAGATATCCATGCCTTTACGTCTATCAACCCATCATTAGTGTTTACTAATTTTTTTTATTCCACTTAATCACTCGTTTAATCTCGCGACTTGCCCGATAAGCTAAATTTAGATGATACTAGATAGTAATAAAAAAGAATTTATAATATCTATTTTATATTATAAGAAAAATAATTAAAATATAATTAAAGTCTTATTTATAGCGTGTTACCAAAAAATATTATCTAAGTTATTACTTGTTCATAAACTTGACTTATTTTGATTGAAATTAATTGTATAATATTCGAGTTCTTGTCATCTCAGAACCACTGAGGTGAGTACTCGATCGTAAACTTCAGGGCCTCGTGGAATCAGTCGAGGTGGGCGCAAATTGGCCTGTACATCCACGGTTATTAAAAAAAATAGTTAGATGGACATAATTAATTAATACTTACTTTATATTGAAATAGTATTTGTTATCAAGAGATATTAAACAATTGTGATTAATAAGCATTTGACTATTTCCATTTCTCCAACATAATTATGTTAGCTAGGCTCAGCTCCCCCAGTTGCCTCAGCTTTTTTTTCCTACAAGAAAAATGTTCAAAAGCCATTATCATTAATAAATTAAAGTAGATAAAAAAATTTTTTTTAATCCATACATTTAGAGAAACCACAAGTAATACTCACTTATTCATCAATCATTTTTATTCATTTTTAATTTAAATCGATTATAAATATTTCTCGATAAAAAATGTAGTAAATGATCACAAATAAAAAATTTGTCGATGATATCCTTCGATATTATCATAGGTGATATGACCTAAGAAATATATATATATTATTTCCTAATTAATTCCAATGTCACAACAAAATAAAATGAAACTCCATAACTATCCATATGCCTAGGATGTTGGACTGCGTCACAATCCATTCCTAACAAAAAGAAGATTCCATTTTTTCTTAAGAAAAGAAATTAAATTGAAAGACCGTGTCAACCCATCGTCGACGTCGATCGATTCAGAACATGTTTGGACGACTTATGAACATCTTCCAATATACGATTTTAAAACTGTAAATCGATCAATTTCTTACTTGATTCCCAAATTCTCCAGTCAAACTACCCTCTAAAGAGACCCATTTTCAAAAGCATTATTCCCGAACTTAATCAGTACCTAGCCTAGCATGTTCTGTGGATCGGCCTTTATGGTATATATGACACAAGTTAGTAATTGGTGATAGCAACTTTGAGTTTGGTAAGAGGTGATGGACGGGCAGTGGAGCGGGCGGGCGGGCCCCGGGTCAAACCATTTTAGACCAAAATATTGGGCAGCATTAGCGTTAGAAGCAAAAAGGCATTTGTACAAACATACAAAAAGTCTAGCCACGTCACCAGATTACCAAACCAATTGCCTAATTTATATTACCCTTTTACGAGGAATATTTCGTCGACATTCAAGTTAGGCTCTTTGGATAATAAACGAATTTTATTAATTATTAAATCACTTTCTTAAATTTTAGAAAAATAAAATAAAATTAGGGGCAAGGTATTTTAAATAATTACAAATTAATTTAAGCCTTGTTTGGTGGGGGATTAAAATTAGATTTTGATAAAAATTGATGAAATGTGTGATTGAAATTTTGTTGATCACATAAAATATGTTATTAAAATTAATTGTTGATTTTGACTTAAATTAAAATTTAATTTTTTATTTCTACCGAACATAATCAAATCAAGATTACACTTTTTTTCGAATGAACTCTACCCTTAAATTGAATTTATAAATAATCCTAGTGGAGAAATCAAGATGTACAACCATGCAATCAAGAATAGTTTACAATAATTAATTATTATTTAAAAAAAAAAGAATTATTATTTTAATATTAGTGGTGATGTGTGTTTGAAAGTGAAAAGACATCAATATCTTTGTAATGACATAAGTTAAAACTAGTTGCATGCAAATAAACAAACAAAGATATCACAAAAGGTTTGTCGACACAGTTTTGGAAGGTTCAATTATCAAATCCATGTCCCCCATAATTAACTTTACTTTAGCACTTAGCTTAATTAGGGCCCATTTGGTTGTTTTTTGAAAAATTAAAAGTTACTTTTGAACATGTTTGAATAATTTTCTTGAAGTGCTTTGTCAAGTTTAAAGAAATTTTTTTAAAAAAAATTGACCTAAAATATCTTCAATAATAAATTCTTCTACAAGAAACAGAAACTCTGCCAATCGAACTCTTAATTTAGGAGCACATAAAAATATTAGGTTTTATAGGAAGGTCTTTCTATACAAATGAAACCAATTAATCCAAATGAAAAAAGTTCCCTCTAATAATTTAGGGACTATTTCTAGATTTGTGTATGTCGTCTTTACGCAAGAGTTGTGCTAATCGTTTTTCTGTCGTTTCAGTGTTACCGAACTTCTAGAAATTACCCTTCAATAATTTAAGGTTGCGTAATATCAAAGTGTATAGAGATCTAAAATTCAAGTTCTTCGATAGTTGAAGTGACACAATAAATAAAATATAATCTAAATTTAGGCAAATAAACCATTATTGAGGCTAGCTGTATAAATATGCTATCTAGGGTTAGGGTTTTCTCGGCGCCAAAAATAACCTAGCCTTCCCTCTACCTTCTGCCTCTTTTCTCTTCAACTCCTTGTCTGTAAATTTGAAATTTTGCACTGTAAATTCTTTAAAAGTACCCCCGATCAAAAGAGAGTAAAACAAAGAGATGAAAAAGCGTCAAGTTGTGGTGAAGAGGAACGACTCTTCGAGAAATTCCGTGAATTCATCGTTAACTGTTAGGACTGTGAGATACGCAGAGTGTCAAAAGAATCACGCAGCGAGCGTTGGAGGGTACGCCGTGGACGGCTGCAGGGAATTCATGCCTTGCGGAGAGGAAGGAACTGACGATGCACTCACCTGTGCCGCCTGTGGTTGCCACCGGAACTTCCACCGCAGGGAGGTACAAAATGAAGTAGTCTGTGACTGTTCTTCCACAAACAACTTGTAGATTAATTATAAGCATGTTCGCGTTCGTGTCCGTGTTGTTGAGTGAATGAGTGTGTGATCAAATTAAGTTAATTGTCGTACTGTGTTTGATGAACATCCGCAAGTCCTATGATGATTTTGTTACCTTAAAACGATATGCAGTGTGGTTTTGCATTCTTCAGGAATTAAACTTGCATGAAATTCCTTAATCCAAACGGATTAATCGCCTAATCAATTTCTTTACAATACTATTAATCATTAAATATTAATTAATTAAATATTGCATTTTCTTTTTAAAATTTTACAATGCAGTATGTCCATATAATTCAAGACAGAATTTAACAACATTTATTATCTAAATTCGAAATATTTTTACTACCTGTTTTCAGTTAGTTAAGGGTTTGTCTCCTAAGGGGTAATGACTGGTGAGGAACCCAAGGAATTAAAGGAGACAACAGAAAAAGATAAGGCCTAACTTAATTAATTATCTTTAATTATGCATTGACTATCTTTCTTAAAGTTTGCTAATCACCAGAGTGGTGGCATGATTGGTACTGACTAAACAAAAAGATGCTATAATCTCGTTCACTAAGTATGTTGAGTACTATATGTACCAGACTTCAAGTAATTTTACGACAAGGGCTAGTCGAATGCTTGTGCTTGTGGGCGTGCGCGTGCGCGTGCGCGTGCGCGTGAACTTCTTCGGGTAATCAAGAAAGAAGAAAGGCAGAACAAACAAGATTGTTGTGTGCCAAGACCATGCTTCATATATTATCATGTGCTCTCGTGCTAGGTATTGAGTATGGAGGGAACAACCCTTTCAGGTATATGTTCATTTTGTTCAGGTAAAGGTCAAATCTATGGAGTCACGATTTCATGTTTTTTGTGCAGAAAGAGTTTACGAATTGTATGTATAAAAGAAGAGTGGTTTAGAATTAAAGACTAAAAGAATGGATAAGGCAATGGTTACAAGTGTCTTGTTTACAAGGTAGTAGTACCGATTTAGGGTCCGGTCTGGAGATGCTTCCGAAATTAAAAAGTTGTCTTTGAATATATTTTGATAATTTTCTCGAAGGGTGTGCTTTGTCGGATTAGAAAAGTTTTTAGAGAGATATTGGCCAAATGGGCCATTAGCTGTGTTGTATATTTCACTTCTCCAACTCCATATCAAGTATAATTAAAAATTGGACAAAGCCCCTCGTACAGGGCCTGTATACAGGGCGTCGGGGGGGTGACATTGTCAGCCCCCCTCCCCTATCATAGGGCGCCAGCTCGGCGCCCAGTATACAGGGCCCCTGTACAACAAGGGGCTCTCTTAAAAATTAAATGGTGAGAACCTAGTACACCGTTTTGTATGATGACTTGGACAATATCAAATAAAATTATAGAGAAAAAATAAGTTAAAATTGTGTGTTGTACAGCAAATTCATTCGAGTATATATACCAAACAGGATGTGTGTGTCACATATTGGACAAATTTATTTATTTTACATAAAATTATTTTTTGGGAAATTATAAAATTTCAGGGGTAGTCGGATTAGAAAAGTTTTTAGAGAAATATTGGCCAAATGGGCCATTAGTTGTGTTGTATATTTCACTTCTCCAACTCCATATCAAGTATAATTAAAAATTGGACAAAGCCCCTCGTATAGGGGACTGTCTACAGAGCGCCGAGGGGGGAGGTGACATTGTCAGCCCCCCTCCCCTATCATAGGGCGCCAGCTCGGCTTCCTGTATACAGGGCCCTGTACAACAAGGGGCTCTCTTAAAAATTAAATGGTGGGAATCCAGTACACCATTTTGTATGATGACTTGGACAATATCGAATAAAATTATAGAGAAAAAATAAGTTAAAATTGTGTGTTGTACAGCAAATTCATTCGAGTATATATACCAAACAGGATGTGTGTGTCACATATTGGACAAATTTATTTATTTTACATAAAATTATTTTTTTAAAAGGCAGTAAGGACAATGTTCCAAAGCTTTCTGGGTACAGTGCATTTTTGTGACCCAAAGGAAAGCCCGAGGAGTTAATTCATTGGGCCTGGGCTTTACTAGTTTCGAAATACATACAAATTTCCAAGATGGCTATAATGAAGTTCGACTTGTAGGCCTTATAAAGTCCTAAATTGGAAAAGAGGAAATTAGACAAAATACTCTGAAAAGAAAAAGAAATTGATTAATACACTTAAACCAAATTAAAATTTTAATAACCGTAATTATTACGCCGCTAAAAATATATAACATTCGAAAGTCAGCAAAATTGTTCCAAAGACTAATGGCGGCACTTCACATATGATATTTTTCACTTTTTAAATTTTTTTATTATTAAAAAGTTTTCGTTTGATACTGTATTTTTTGTTACGGTTATTCATTTTGAGCGATTTAAAATTTGTTAGAAAGCTTGCAATGTAGCCATGATAAATATGTTATAGACGAAGTTTAAATGTTGAAAATTATTTCGCATGAATTATTGAACTAAAAATAAACCGTGATTATTAACTTCATTTCTTGCTGCAATTTTTGACTTGTTATTATAAACTCATAATTTATCGACTTTTAAATTCAAAAGATATATTTCAAAAGTTTGACATGAATACTTTGAAACGATAACAAAAATTGTTTACGAGTGAATAAAATTGCTTGTAAATAGGCCAAAACAGAAATTAAAAGAAACAAAATCTAATTCTGTCACTTTTTCACTTTCACATTTTCGCAAAAGCCTTGGATGCATCAATTGAATTAGTTCAAACAAATAAGAATTGAATGTGAGACTTAAATAAGGTTTGAATTCGTATATTTAATTTTTCAAAAACATGCGTATGCATCTAGTTAATTGCTCAATTGAGACACCGTGATTTTTTCAAATAATCTCACTTTTTTACATTTTCATTTTCGAAAATATCTTGGATGCATCAATTGAATTGATTCAAATAAATATAAATAGAATGCAAAATTAAAACAAGATTTGATGTATATTTTAATTTTCAAAAACACACATGTATAAATCTAGTGAATTACCTCAATGTGATAATGCGACTTTTTCATAGAAAAGTGACATCACTTTTTCACACTCTCATTTTCGCAACACCTTGATTGTATCAATTGAATTGATTCAAAATAATATGAATTGAATGCAAGATTAAAACAATATTTCAATTAGTATATTTAAATTTTCAAAAACACATATATATGCATCAAGTAATTGCTTTAATGAGATACCGCGGCTTTTTCATGTACATTTTCCTTTTCGCAACCACCTTGCATGCATATATTAAATGCATGTATTAACGTAAAATAAGGTTTGAATTCGTTTATTTAAATTTCCAAAAATGCATATCTATATACATCTAATTAATTACTCCAATAAAATACCGTGACTTTTTTTTAGAGAAAAAGTCACTTTTCCACATTCTTTTCGCAAACTTCTTTCATGCATCTATTGAATTGATTGAAAATTAATTTTTCATATATATTAATGTAAAATAAAGTTTGAGTCTATATATTTAAATTTTCAAAAATAAACACGTATTGTATCTTGTTAATTGTTTTAATGAAATACTGTTTCTTTTTTTACAGACATTCACTTTTTCTCAAACAAAGGTATGCATCAATATAATAGATTTAAAGTTTTATTTTTCATGTGTTTTAACACAATCCATTCCCTCTCAAAATCAACAATGTTATTTCCAAATATCTTTTCAGTTACATTCTATGATTCAAACTAAATTAATCATGAAATTCAAAGAAACGTGATATAGACAATGCAATAAGGTGATTAGAATTTGTAAGTGGAAATTTATTCAACTCGAAATTGATAATTACAGCTATTGTTTTCAAAATCTATGTAAATACAGCATTAAACAATCTTAAAATTACAAAATTGGTGAACTAATTAAAGAAAAATCCAGAACATCAAAAACATGTAATTTTTGTTTGGATATTTTTAGATTTGAAAAAGAAAACTTTGAAGAATGGTAGTTGAAACAATCTTGGTCTTGTTTGTGCTTGATTTGTGGAAGATTTCTTCTTTTCCTTTCGATTTTCCTTTGATTTTTTGAGATTGGTGGGTTGATTTTTGACAAATTGTTGTGCATTATATTTGAGTGTAAAATATACGTTCAATTTTAACTATTTTTCATTTAATCAAAGTTTATCATATTTTTTCAAAGTTACTCCAAAATATAGGGTATTTATGTAAATACCCCTGTTTTTTTTTTTTTTAAATAAAACTCACTATGCCTAAGCCTTCAAAAATCCAAAACCTCTAGCGTCGACACCAAAAGCTTGAGAAATCAACGGCAAAATCTAGACGGAAGAACGGCTGTGGAGGTCGGAGACAGAGCTGATGTGGTATACTTTCCTCGAAATTTTTTTTACTAGGTTGACTAGGAGTTGAAGTTTTGAACTATGTCACAATCACTTGAAAAATCTTTTAGAATTGATTATTTTCTCTTTATAATTGATCAAACTCGATTTTGACTTCAAACTCGCTTTAAACAATTTAAATATTATAAAGAGACATTTGGATTTTTGTTTGGGATAATTGCAACAAAAGCACCAAACATTTAAAACACTAGCATACTTTTCCCAAATTTTTGATTTGTTGCAGCTGTCACCTCTAACATTTCCAAATGTTTCAGAAAATTCCATTTTGACGGTTTCCATCCCAAGGTTCGTCAGTCGACTACCTGAAAAAGATTGACCACTTTTTTTATCAAAATAAGGGAGGGTAAATTCGTCCATATACTTAAAACGCTAACCTCCAAATAAGTTACTATTTATTTTCCTCCAAATGTAGCAGAGTACTACCCTAATTCTTTTCTTTTCTTTATCTTTATCTTTATCTTTTTCTTTTTTTTAAAACCCACTATACCTAAGCTTTCAAAAGTTCAAAACCTCCACAGTCCACAACAAAAAGCTTGAGAAATCAATGGCAAAACCTAGACAGAAGAATGACTGTGGAGGTTATAATTGATCGAGCTCGATCTTCACTTCAAACTTGCTATGAACAATTTAATTATTATGCAGAGACATTTGAGTTTTTGTTTGGAATAATACTTGGGTTTAAAAATATTTTAAGGGGCAGTTGGGATTTATAGAAACTCCAGTTACTATTTGTTAAATTCATTCATAGACCACACCCACCAAACACCCCATTAGAAGCCCCCTCCTCCCTCAAACCCTAATTGATCAAAACTAAAATTCATAGAAGATGGCAACTTTAAAACCATCATCATTGCTGAACTCCACTGAGCTCATCTCTACCATTATCAACCTCGTGAAGTCCACCGCAAAAAGAGTCTTTAAAAGTCACTATGTATTCAATTAAAACTTTTTAGAAATCTCAATAAATCTTTGAGTATTCAAATTGTTGATGACTTCTAAAAACTTTTATAAAATTATTTGAGCTACTAAGTTTAAAGTAGAAAATACTAATATAAAATCTTTAAAAATTGTCTCACATTCGTGGGCCCTATACAATATCTCAACCCCTAATAGGTGATATTTTATAAAGCGATTTGTTGATTATCAATTTAATTGGACAATTCTCTCAGCATTAGGGGAAGGAATTAAGAAGCCAGAAAAATGTAAAAGTACATCATTCTCTAAATTCTCCCAAAAAAATAATTCGTATCAAAAGTTCAAAAATAATTTATTTAGATGCATTTTGTAATCAAAGAGATCAACAATATCTCATACACCAACTTTAAATGCTCCAACTTGAATTAACGTTCTAGAAGACAATTAGTTAATATGATATATGAGGCACGTCTAAAACGTGATGATATTCGATTCTAATATAAAAATCTCCAAATGAAATGGGGCAATTAGCAAAGATGATCCAATTAAGGTGGCATGTACTCTTGATAAGTATTTAGACATAACAAATTATAAAACCTCAGAAGACGTTCAGAAAGAAAAAGTTGTCGACAATTCTTTCACACATGATATACAACATCATATTATGAATAGAGAGGAATCGAAATAAATTCGTCGAAGTATATCGATCGAATAAATAATTGGCAAACTAAATGGACACAATCCTAGCAAATTTAATTTACTAGAGAAACCTAGGGATGGCAAAATGGTTCACTAGCTCAGTCGGCTAGAGCTCGGCCCAAAAAAAGCTCTAACCGAACCGGCTTGTTGCTCGGACCAAGCCCCATTTTGGGGGCGTCGCTCGAGCCGGCTCAGCCTGTGTGGCTCGACCGGCTGACTCATGAACCTTAAAAAAATCTGCCTGCCACTTTTTTTTTTTTTACTTTTCATTTTAACTGTAATTTTTTATATGTTAATATTTAGTTATGATTTATAATAGGTATAAATTGTACAATTTTTAAATTCTTTAAAAAAAAATTAGATTAGTCACAAATTCAAAAAAAAAAAAAATTGAGCCGACTCGAGCCTGGCTTGACTCGGCTCACTAATGACGAAACGAAAGTTCGGGTCGAGCCTAATTTTTTTGGCAGAGCTTTTGCTCGGCTCGATTTGAGCCAAAAAAAAGTTTGAAATATTTTTACTCGAGCCGAGCCCGAGTTAAAAGTTTCGACTCGCGGCTCGACTCGTTAATACCCTTAGAGAAACCTGAAATTTTTGGACATGCAATTCAAAAATCTAAAAATATATACTTATGCAAAATGAAAAAAGAAAAAGTAAGTCATAATATGAAAAGTACGACTCTTGACATAATGAATTTTGCGAAAACTTGTATAATAGATAAATTATTATGTGGTTGATGTTATCACAAGTCTCTATTTTATGAGTCTGACAATGCATGAAATTTGATATGCATATAATAAATATGATTATATACAATTTATCTCGAATACTATCTTTGAAGGATTTTGTGCCTGAAGCATATAATTCAAGTGATATTATCACGAGGGGGAGAATACGCATTGTACTCTTTTTCCCTAAACCAAGTTTTTGTCCTATTGGGGTTTTTTGCAAGGTTTTTAATGAGTCAACTATTATAGCTTACTCAAAAGAATAATATAGTTTTTTCCTTCATTAGGATTTTTATGCATGGTTTTTCCTAATAAGGTTGTAACGAGACATATTTTTTGTAAGATGAATGTCAATAACGTACAAGACATTTACATTCAAAGTATACGCTTATATATATGAGACTTCCAAAAAGATCAACAAGAGCTATTGTTTGAATTATCATGTAACTACAGTGATTAGATGTTAATAAATATTTCGTATGAATGCAATGTTATTGGAATTCATTGACTTACAAGATATTAATATTAAAGACATTGACATACAAGATAGGGATCGCTTGATACAATAATTGAAATAAAGGGAGTAGATGTACTCTTTTTTCTTCAATCAAGTTTTGTTCTACTAAATTTTTTTGACATAGTTGTGACGAGCCAGCATTTTATTACTCCAAATTATTTGTACTCTTTTTTCATTTGCTGATATTTTTTCCTATTGAGTTTTTGACAAACATTGTTTCAATGAAATAGTTCTTGTGCAAATAATCATCAAATGAAGAGTGTCATAAAACTATAAGATAAATATTGATAATTATATAGTCTTATCATCATACATAAATAAAGTATATCTAGTTTAGAGAGTATTTCATTCTAATTGTAACTCTCATTTTGAACCATATAAATATGGGTATTGATATCAATAAAATACACACTTATTTTGAGTCTCAACTTTTCTCTCTATTTATTTTTGTATTTCTCTTTCATTCCTTTAATTTTATAACAATATTGACTATTATTACTTAATTAAGTTGACTTTGAATTTTTGTTCTTTTAAAAATATTTTTTGTTTAAAAGGGAATTGTGAACTATTATTTTTTATTCGAAAGTCTTTTAAATTTTACAAAAAAATTATAATAATTTTCAAACAAAAATGAATAGAAAAATCTTCGTTAATTTCATAAAAATCTATAAAAATTCACCGAAATCAATAGAACTTCACTTAAAAAAATTTACAAAAAGTCCATTGAATGCACCCCTAAAATTCACAAAAGTCACATGGCAACTGCAAAATCACCGCCATTAGCCCATTACTGAACTCCACTGAACTCATCATCTCTATTATTAACAACCTCTTGAAGTGCCATCCCACTTTGCACACTCTTGCTCAATTTGTCCCGTTCTTAACCTCACCCATTATCCACTCAATTCTTTCTTCCCCTTCTCTCCACCATTTTCCTTCAACTCTTCTGTCTTTCCTCACATTGGTTCATTCCGATACCCCAAATTCAGCCCCTCTACCTCTCTCCCCTCTTCTTTCGAGACTCTCATCCCTTTTATCTCATCGAAAATTTACGGATGCCATAAATATTCTTCAGTCCCATATTGTCTCTGATCATCCCCACCACCATTTATATCGTCACCTCCTGCTTGGCAGTCCCTTCCGCCCCCATCAGTAGAGTGGCAGATCCAGGATATTAAGTGAGGTAGGACAGTCGTTCATAATCGTAATAATAATATTTTTTATTAATATTTAATTAAATAATGTTAAAAAAATTTCAATCAATAT
>CAIGRR010385049.1:0-11397 GCA_903798365.1 Fraxinus sp. 1973-6204
ATCTGAGAAAGGTTTTGCAAAGTTCAGTGACCAATGAGGTGATTTTTAAAGTTCAGTGACCAATGTGGTGATTTTTCGAAAGTTCAGTGACTAACCACGTAGTTTTTAAAGTTCAGTGACCTGGTGGAAACTTTGACCAAAGTTCAGTGACTATTGGGGTAATTAACCCTCGTTTTTCACACTTTCTCCCAAATCCTCATTGAGCTCCAAAAGGGTATCTTGAATGGCGGATCCAAGCGGAACCGTGAAATCAGGCCTCAAAATGGCTTTTTGGTTTTTATATTTTTGGGAAAGAAGAAGATGATGATGAAATGGAGTGACGTAGGGTGGGGTGAAAAATAAATTTTTAAAAATCTGTGGTTGTAGGTGACATGTATAAAAAATTGAATTTAATATGTAAAAACATAAAAAGTTTGGGTACTCAAATTATAATTATTCATTTTAATTTTGACATTTTTTTATTGTTTTTAACGACAAAATTGATGAATGTTGACGGAAGGGGAGTTTTTCAGACAAAATGTTTCAAACAGAGGTTTTTTTTTTTGTCCGATGAGTAGGAAACATATTGCAAATGAAAACGTTTTTAGGGATTTTCCTGCTCTTAATCCAATGCCAAATATAAGCATTTAAGGTTGTGTTTGATACACCACGTTTTTCATCCATTTTTCAAGTTTTGTAGTGTTTGATGGTAATAATTTTCTTGGCATTTGGTTTTCCACATTGGCTTCTCAAGCGCATGTTTTCTTTGATTGGCTTGAATTGTTTTTCCCACCTTTTGGTGGGAAATGAAAGTTCCAATTTTTTTTTTTTTTTTTTTGGTAATGGAAACAAATTTCATAACTAAATGTAATTTTTTTTTTCACTTTAATAGACAAATTCCATATAAAATAAAGCCAAACAAACACTAAACTTTGATGAAAAAAATGAATTTCTAGGAATTTTTTTTTTTTTTTACTTTTTGGTAATGAAAACAAATTTTATAACCAATTGTGGAAAAACTATCAAATTAATGGACAATTTTCATGTAAAACAAAGTCAAACGAACACAAAAAGATCCAAAATTTTAAAAATTTTCGGTTGAAAAATTATACTTGTTGACGTTGAAAAATGTATGAACAAAATTCAAGCTAACTTAAAGATTGAACACGAATTTAATAGAGGATTAATCAAAAGATTATAAGCGGATAATACAATAATCTTTTTTTTTTTCAACTATAAAAGATATTTGAAAATGGAGGAAATACAAGAAATCTGTATTGTTTCCACCCCCCCAAAAAAAAAACCTTCTTTCCTATCGCCTTCTCTAGCTTTATATAGGAAAAATATGCATGCATATAGTACTACTGACTTGTCAATTCTGATACTGAGCTGAATGAGTGTATCCGCTGGCGTAATAAGATACCAGGCTGAGCTCAAACCCGTAAGCTGATTGTGAGTTACTGATACAGGTGGTCCCCAACAATTAATGCATTACTTAGAGAAGGAAGCTAAGATTTCTGATTGGAAGACAATATGGGCGCTGACGTGAGATCTTTACGCATGCACATGATTGATTGGTTGCTTATATATTCTGTCAGTGATCCTCAATCATTATTCACTATTCCGCATTGAAGGACTACACAAATTTCCTGGGTAAGCTACTGAAAATCCGAGCTGAGCTTGCACCCCGAGCTCGCATTATCATCTATCCATTGAGCACGTAAATTCGAACTTAGCAACCTCGGAGGTCGGTGTCAACAGTATCAATGAAACACATTTAATTAACAATTCCATTGAAAACAAGTTCTAGACGATTATTTTATCTGAAATTCATTTTCTTTCCACTAATTTTCCACCATTGCAATGACTCTCGGATCCGTTTGATTGTAAAAGTTGAAAATAAGTGGAAAGAAAATGTTTTACAGGGAATTAATTTGCATAGAAATTATTTTACTGAAATTGTAATTAATTGTGTTTGATTGATATAATTTTTCATGAAAAATGTTGAAAATTTGATGTCCGTTTGACTTCATTTTTTATGAAAATTGTCCATTAAAGTGATAATTTTTTTTACCATTGGGTCTATAATTTGTTTCAATTGTCAAATTTTTTTTTATAACGAATATCATTCGTTTGGTTTTTTTTTTTGTATGGAAATTGTCAATAAAAGTAATAAATTTGTTTATCATTGTATATAGACTTTTTTTCAATTGCAAAAAAAAAAAATTTTGGAAAATTTTTTCCCATTAAAACATCATAAATTTATTTTCCTCAAAAAGGTGAAAATGAGAAAAGGTGTAAAAANTTTTTTTACTATTGTGTCTAGAATTTTTTCCAATTGCAAAATAAAAAAAATTTGAAAAGTAGGAAAATATTTTCCCACCAACATCAAAAATTTATTTTCCTCAAAAAGGTGAAAATGAGAAAAGGTGTAAAAAAATTTTCCGGAAATTTTTTATTTATCAAACACTATAAAAATTGAAAAATGAATTTTTTTTTTTTTTTTTTTTCATTTTTCATAAAAAATATGACGAATCAAACGGAGCCTAATATTTATCATTAGAGCCTTATATCTGTCACTCTGTCACCAACTCCCTTCCCCTAATAGTAACAGAGAATCCTTACCTGACAATCCGGTAACCGGTCACAAAATTTTAGGTGGCAGTCCCACTCCCGCCTACAAATAGTGCCCTAAATCCTGCAGACCGGTGTCGTTGAGCCATTGTGCCTACCCATCTACTTGGCATTTCGAACACAGACTCAGATCTGCATCATCTTAGAGGTACTATTCAATTTCTCTGTATACTCTTTTTCTCTCACTGCTTGGTTTCATGTAGTACTAGTAGTGTGACTAGATCTGGTGATTCTTGACCTGACTACTATTCCTAGTCTATTTTTCTCTCATTTCTTGCTAATAGCATATGAAGATGTTTGTTTGAGCAGATTTCGGCCTGAAATATCATAGATCTAATGCTTAAATGTCGATTAATAATGTATGAAGTTCTGTTTACTACTTGCTAGAAGCAAAAAGGCGGTTGATTGCCAGATCTGATTGATTGTACTGAGAGNATTTTTCTCTCATTTCTTGCTAATAGCATATGAAGATGTTTGTTTGAGCAGATTTCGGCCTGAAATATCATAGATCTAATGCTTAAATGTCGATTAATAATGTATGAAGTTCTGTTTACTACTTGCTAGAAGCAAAAAGGCGGTTGATTGCCAGATCTGATTGATTGTACTGAGAGAGTGTGTGTGTGTGTGTTTTTTTTTTACTTTTTTTTTTCCTGGCACAAGTGTTGATATTCATTTTTATTCCGTCGCCAACATTTATTAATTTACATCTTCAAAACTTGCGAAATGATTAATTTCACTTGGAACGCGTGAAATTCTATGGAGATCTATGTCAAATTTGTGGAAGTGAGTTCTGAAGTTCTTGCTACTCTTGAGAAGATTTAAGTAAGAACGAAAGAATAATGTTTTGCACTTTGGGGATGATGCAATTTTGAACTACTTATAATAGCTTCTGAGTTGATACTTTTAAATCATTCATTCCTTTATGCAAGTGGAAAATCATTTTTATTCCTTTTGACTTTAGATGAACGATATTTTTTATATCATGCAATTTATATTGGAATATCACTCTTCGTTTTTCCCCTCCTTTATCTTCTAGAATTGGATTTAGTTAAATAAAATAGAACCTCCTTTGGTTTTATTGACTTTTTATGACGCTTGAAGATGTTTACTTGAGATTCTCTTCGAATATAGAATTCTTTGCATGCGATGAGGCATATTAATCAACCTATGGAACACATTTGTTGTAGTTCTGGAATCAATGGATCCTGAAAGATAAAATATTCTAGACATTATTCGAAAGAATCTAATTTATTTATATGTGGAGATGCTAATTGAACTTGTACTTAATACTCATGGCTCTGCTTGTTTATTTTGTAGTGAAACAATATGGAAACCTTCCTGTTTACATCCGAGTCTGTGAACGAGGGCCACCCTGACAAGTTGTGTGACCAGATCTCCGATGCTGTTCTTGATGCCTGCCTTGCTCAGGACCCCGATAGCAAGGTTGCTTGTGAGACATGCACCAAAACAAACATGGTCATGGTCTTTGGAGAGATCACCACCAAGGCTGACGTAGACTATGAGAAAATTGTCCGTGATACTTGCCGTGTTATTGGATTTGTCTCTGATGATGTTGGCCTGGATGCTGACAATTGCAAGGTCCTGGTCAACATTGAGCAGCAAAGCCCAGATATTGCCCAGGGTGTTCATGGCCACTTCACAAAGAGACCGGAGGAGATTGGTGCCGGTGACCAAGGTCACATGTTTGGATATGCCACAGATGAGACACCTGAGTTGATGCCTCTGAGCCATGTCCTTGCTACCAAACTTGGGGCTCGTCTCACTGAGGTTCGTAAGAATGGTACATGCCCTTGGCTAAGGCCCGACGGTAAGACACAAGTCACTGTTGAATACTACAATGACAATGGTGCCATGGTTCCTGTTCGCGTCCACACAGTCCTCATCTCTACCCAGCATGACGAGACTGTCACAAATGATGAGATTGCTGCTGACCTTAAGGAGCATGTTATTAAGCCAGTTATCCCCGAGAAATATCTTGATGAGAAGACCATTTTCCATCTCAATCCATCGGGCCGCTTTGTTATTGGTGGCCCCCATGGCGATGCTGGTCTCACTGGACGTAAGATCATCATTGATACATATGGTGGCTGGGGAGCCCATGGTGGTGGTGCCTTCTCTGGAAAGGACCCAACCAAGGTGGACAGAAGTGGTGCGTACATAGTTAGGCAGGCTGCCAAAAGCATCGTGGCTAATGGACTCGCTAGGCGGTGCATTGTGCAGGTCTCATATGCTATTGGCGTTCCAGAGCCTTTATCAGTTTTCGTGGATTCTTATGGAACTGGAAAGATTCCTGACAAGGAAATCCTCAAAATTGTGAAGGAGAACTTTGACTTCAGGCCCGGAATGATCACCATCAATCTGGATCTCAAGAGAGGTGGCAATGGTAGGTTTTTGAAGACGGCTGCATACGGGCACTTTGGAAGAGATGACCCTGACTTCACCTGGGAGGTTGTGAAGCCCCTCAAGTGGGAGAAACCTGAAGCGTGAAAATAATTAATCTAGTAGTTGCTTGGTTGATGTTTACTTAAGTGAATGAATAATTTACTTGTTTTACTATTGCTGCATTATATTTGGAAGAACCTTGTGTTTGAAATTCGTTTTCAAATGGGATTATATTTGTTACTTCGTAATTCAATCATTTGTTCTTTGCCAGTTAATTTTCCTTCAGCTTCCCCCTATTCACCATACCCAAAAATTAAATTCATGCAAATTTCTCCTGTGAATACATGAATGTTCACAAACTGAACGCTACTGTTAGGTGTAGGTGATGTAAGCTGAGATTTAGTAGTTGCATCTGTATAATTATTAGGATTAATCTATGTGTACATAGATGTACACATAGAGGTTCACATAATGTGAGTGAGATGGAGCCATGAAACTAGGTTATGGTTGAATCCCGTAATCCTCTATTCTTAGTGCAAAAACTAGAAGGTGTTTGCAGATTATGATAGACAGCGTGGAGCTGCAGTACAGCCAAGTCATCAATGTGGTGGGACATAGAGAGCTGCAACCCTTACTCCATCGTGCAAAACATAAGTTGGGAGTTGGTCAACAAGAATTACTGCATACCTGTCTCCCTCTTCGCCCATGTAGATATAACCCATGTAGATATAACCCAAATGCTCACCTTCGTTCAACTAGCACCGGCTTGGTCAGTCAATATAACTTGCCTAATTTGGTACTCAAAATCGTCATTTTCAATTCTCTTAGTTAAAAAAATTTTCGGGGGCGAACCCCTGGGAGGGGGGCCCGCCCCCCTCTATCCCCCGTATTTTCGCCCCCGCAAAATTAAAATCCTGGCTATTCTTACTCTTCGCATGATAATGTATGACTGTATGTATAATGGTACTAATATAATGTTTTATAGAATCAATTATGGGTTATAAGAGGGAAAGGTGAACCCCTTTTTTCTCGACACACATGTAAATGAGCTTTATGATGATTTATTTATGTATAGAATGTGTTTGCGGATTTTTTTTTTTTATTTGGATACCTCTATTGACGACTGCTGCTGAGATGGATCCATTGAGCGATCCACTATGAGTGTTATGAAAGTATCTTGATTCAGTGGGATCACATAGTTATTTCTATTGGGAGAAATATTTGAGGGTCTTGGATTTGGTTATTGGTGAATTGATGTTCGGTAACCATGCTTAAAGAGGTTTGATGAAATGTTCTGAGTTGAAATGCATGCTTGTGATGCAGAAGGAATTTAGATAATTTTTACTGGCATTTGATGGAAGTGTGTATATTATGAACATGGTTTAAAGATGCAAGTGACAAGAAGATATTAGTTGATATATTGTTTTCCCAGCAAATTATTTACTCATATCGGGAGATAGGGATTTTTCAAATACGCTCAGTCAATTAAGTATGCGTAGATGTAATATCCTTCTGGCACAACCTCTTAATGAATCCATGGGTCTTGTTGCTGCAGTGAAGTGTGTCTGGAATTGGACGAGTTTTGCGACTGTGAATTCCCTTCCATCAGAAATAAATTTGCTGTTGGTAATGCAGACTTCAGTTAGTCGAACCATAACTAGGAAACAGCTTGCTTATACAATGCTGGTAGTCTTGGGACTTGGGTTGGGAGGTCAAAAGTGCTATAGTTCTGGAAGAATTGCTGGTAACTTGAAAAAGGCATATGTTCCAAAAAAAAATTGAATCAGCCCAACATAACAAGATTGTCAAGTAAATTAACTGTCAGGATTACTTAAAAAATCACGCTTAAAAGCATTTCCTTTGGGAAAGGCTCCGGATCTTGAACATGATAATTACTGTGAAGAGATGGATGAAGCATGCACATGTGGGATGGCAAGCTATTACAATTGCTCCTGGAGAAGCCAACAATGATACTGGTAACTGTATATGGTTTGGTTAACTGGCTATTGTATTGCCCAGAGCAAAAGGGAGTATCCATGTACACGAAAGTATTAGAAATAACGCCTTGGGACAGATGTAAACCCAAACATATGGTTAGGTCATTGGTCTTTTAGCTACTTTTTGCAAAATTATATAGTGGTAATAGAAGGTGTTAAGTCCAAATTATAATCGGCAATTTCCAAATTCGTAATTGACATTTTCCTTGGTCAAAATCATGTTTTGGTTGAATCGTATTAGGAGTTTATTAAGTTGTAATCAATGTCAAAATAGGAGTTATTGAATCCTCATTATAACAAAAGAGTTGAAATTGGCGGTATAGTCTTGAAGGAGTCCAAGAAGATCAAATATGATCAATGAAATGCAATTAAAAGTCTAAAGAGTGTTAAAGAGCAGTACGAGTTATGCTTCAAATTCACAATCACGACTTGCAACTCATTTTTCACATAGGAAACATTGGAATTTAGACAAAGCTATTTCTAGAATAATGGTAGCTCTTTGAGTTAGCTTTCCAACTTATTTTAAATCATCTCAATCGGACATTAGGAGATAAAATTATGATAAAAATACTGACAACTGTTCAGCTGCTACTCTCTTGTCATTGACTTGGAACTCGATCGATAGGTCGACATTCAGAAACCCTTCTTGCTTCAAACACTTGGTTTTTCAATCCCTTTTCATCCCAAACGTTTTTCCCTATATATATCCTACCATATGAACGTCCAAAGGGTGTTGAATCAGATTTATTCGATAGAGATCAATTATTTGAGAATCGAAAACATTCATTGATTCTATTATTCAACTACTACATATTACTTGATATATAAATTCTTCAAAATCATATTTTGTTGACCAAGCCATATTGTTTTATGTAAAACGACGGATCAAAACACACAAAATCTTTTGATCAAATACCAAACCACCTAATCTAGTGGAGATAATTCGATACCAGGGATCAGGAGCTATTGCAGAAGTACAAATTAAGGAAGACTAAAGTAAGATACCAGGAGTCGGGATCTGGTGTTAGGAGCATGCAGTCCAGGAGAGCTAAGGTATAAACCAGAAGTCAGGATTTACTTTGAAGGAGCACACCTCCAATAGGATCAAGGAAGACTGTAGGAATTGAGGTTATAAGTTCTACGGGTAGACAGTCTGGACCGTACTGTAAGTTGTTTCGATTTATAGTGTTAACAGACAAAGTATCCGGAGTTTTTACCTAGTTGAGGTTTCTCTGTAATCATCTTCGGTGTTCTTTATTGCTTTAATGATTGATTGTGTCATTCAAACTTAGGACAAGTTGACTTATTTGATATAATTATTAGAAACAATTAAAAATTGTGTAATTTTGGACATTAGGTCTAATTAGTTTAAAACTTTTAAGTGGTATCAGAGCCTAACAGCGATCTTTGACCCAAAATTTCGTTTAGATGAGTCAATCAGTTTTTGATTCAGGATCTGAGTGTGAGATGGGAATTCGAGAGGCTTATGTTATTTGAGGAGAATCTTAAGATTAAGAAGGTGAATAAAATCGTGCTTAAAAAGATTAATGCACTTGAATTAGAAAAGATAGCCTTATAGTCAAACTTGAGGAGTTGACTAGATGTTTGAATGAATTAAGGGTTGAGAAAGAGTCTTTAGATATTAAGGTTAAATCTCTTACAAGTGATCTTGAAAAAACAAATGCACAACTTCAAACTTTTACTAGCAGATCTAAGAAAATTGATAATATGCTAATCTGAACAAACCATCTGGGAATAGAAGATATTTTGACAAAAATGAAACAATTTTTTCAACTTCATCTTTGACAATAAGTTTGTATCGCCTCAAACCTTAAGGTTCAAAACTTGAAACCTAGAGCTACTCCTAGGTTCATCCCCACGTGTCACCATTATGGTAAGATAGGACACATGAGACCTAAGTGTCATAATTTATTGAATAGAAACACGACCAAGAATGTAAGTGATAGATAACCGAAATCTTTTGTACAGCATAGATTTCCTCCAACTTAGGTTCAAAATATGAAATCTAGTTTTGATACACAAGACTTAGGTGTCATAAACTTTTGAAAAGAAATAGAAGTCAAAATATATCTAGTCGAGTTGACTTTCTTACAAATCAAGTTAGTTACTTGAATGAGCTGATGACACAATTGACTAGAATTAACTTCGCTTCTCGAAAAGTTTAGGTAAAGAAGAGTGATCTGAAAGATTATGAATTTGATCATGGTGCCTCTTCACGATAAGAGTGTTTCTGTACCTCAATGAGTAGGTATTTTGGTACATGCATTTGCATTATTAATGATTTTTATATATTCATGCATACATGTATTTTCATTGTATCTTAGAAGTTTCTTTTTTGCATTTTTCATTTATTATAAAAAAATGGAAAAGAATTTTTTTTTTATAATTAATTTTTTGAACATGTTATTTTGTGATCAAGTACTAGTAAAGTTCATATATGAAAAATTAAATTTTCATTAATTTGTTTAGAATTTGTTTGGAATATTTGGTATAGGTTATTATATATATCTTATGCATTGCACACATTAAACTCTTGTGAGTGTGTTTTGACCACATGATTGAGATTTAGGATGGCCGTCATCTGTGTGGTGAATTGATTTTAAATATAGAATGACCTTTAACTAGTTGACATAAACTTTTGTATATTCCCCTTAAAAGAAAAATTACTATTAAGCTTCAATTTCTTTTGAATTACATAAAATGTTGTGAGACAATCTTATACATTTTTTCGAAGTCTATATGACTTGAGTGATTAAGCATGTAGGGTTTCTGAGTAACTAGCCCTATAAATCATATGACTTTGGAGTTATCGGCCTAAAACACGTTCCATGGATTATGTAGAAAAGTGCACATAAGATTTGAAAACTAAAAAAAATAAAAATACATATATGTGTGCTCACAGATAGGGGAAGAAAGAAAAAAAAAATACAATTAATTAAGAGCTCTTTAATTTATAAAGATCCTCGTAACACTGGGTTTGACTTCATACTTTGAAAAATATATTCATTTACCGGTGATTGTTTGCACGTCCTTTCTCATTAATTTAAGACTTTGAAACTTGCTTACATGAGTTTAATAACACTTTTTACACATGAATGAATTATACAATTTACTTCATCTAGGTTTAAAATAAGTTATGTGGGAAAAAGTTTACTTGTTTATGAACTATGCATGTTTAAGTAAGCAAATAACTATTCATAACGATAAAGTCGAAAATCAATGAAAAATTCAAAAATAAAAAATAAAAATAGATTAAATAATTTTTGCATCATTATACATGTGCATATTTTTTTAAATCATTCATCTCTATGTTTGACATGATTATTACTTGCTTTTCCTTTGTTATTCCGTATTCGTGACAAAAAGGGGGTAAGATATATATTTATTTTAGGGAGTTGATTATATGAGTTAAGGGAGAATTTTAAAAATTTTGATTGATAGATGACTTACGGGAAGTCATTTGATATATTTGCTGGAATTTTATTATTGATATAGTGTTGTGTTTTGTCTATATTGATATAAAATTCTATGATTTATTTCTAAATTTATATTTAACATGATATTGCGTGTTTCGGTGATACACATGTTTTATTATGTGTTTTATTTAACTTAGTTATATGATTTCGATTTCGATTTCGTTAGTTTCCTCTTACTTTTCACGTGATATTGTGGTTTCCATGTGTTTCCGGAAATAAGTTAACAAAGTATTGAAAAAAAATTTAGGAAATTTATTTTTGGATAGTTTTGGACTTTTTGGCTTTGAAATAAATGATTTTGTCACGAATGCCAAAGAGGGAGATTGTTGAGTCCAAATCATAATTGACAATTTCCTTAGTCAAAATCATGTTTGGTTGAATTATATTAGGAGTTTATCAAGTTGTAATCAAAATCGAAATACGAGTTATTGAATTCTAATTATAGCAAAAGAGTTGAAATTAGTAGTATAGGTCTTTAAGGAGTCCAAAATGTACAAGAAAATCGCATATAATCAAGAAATGACAATTAGAAATCTAAAGAATGTCAAAGAGCCATACACGTTATGCTCCAAATTCTCAATCGCAAGTTACACATTTTTCACATAGAAACCTTTGGAATTTGGGCAAGTCTATTCTAGAAGCATTGTATATATTTGAATTAGCTTTCCAATTCATTTTGAATCACTTCAATCAGACATCAGAAGAGAAAGTTAAGATAAAAATACTGACAACTGCTCAACTGCTGCTAACTTGGAGCTTGAGCAACAGGTCGATGT
Organism: Fraxinus sp. 1973-6204; assembly: GCA_903798365.1. NCBI lineage: Eukaryota > Viridiplantae > Streptophyta > Magnoliopsida > Lamiales > Oleaceae > Fraxinus > Fraxinus sp. 1973-6204. The sequence continues at coordinate 11,287 of CAIGRR010385049.1, forward strand.
TCAGAAGTCTATTTTACTTGAAACACTTGGTTTTTCAATCTTTTTTTTTTATCCTACCCTATAAACATCCAAAATGGTGTTGAATCAGATTTATTCCATAGAGATCAATTC
>CAIGRR010385058.1:0-10937 GCA_903798365.1 Fraxinus sp. 1973-6204
TTGATTGAGAGTATACCATCCTATTCACTTGACGTGATCTAAATTGGTAACAAAATGTGACCTTCAATTTTTCATTTTCAATATGAGATAGGCATAATTGTTCATGAACTATTACGAAATATGGGGTCATCAAAACTTCGTGTCTTCTTATTTTTTTTAACCACATACGTTTAGAATACAAAGTTGTAAACCAGACTACTTCGTAAGCAAAGGTATTTTGAATTCACGGGCCAAGCTCATTTAACTCTACGTACGTCAGGTCATATCTCGTGACTTGAAGATACTAGAAAATTGGTTTGATAGCTTTTGATATAATTTGAAATCTGATAAATGCATCATAAGTTGGGTATCTTAATAGTGTTAACCATATAGATAAAGGACCTATTTTCTTTAAATGTTTAAAGTTTTAGACATGAGATAAATCTAATTATTCATGATTCAATGTTGATTTTACGACGCTCCATCGCTTACAAACCAAATGATTTGTTATTTACGAAAGCCTTACACGAAATTTTGAAAGAAATAATGCTATGTTATGGACTGAGTATGAAAACGAGCAACTACTCTTTGCTTTCTCAATTCCCTCTAATTGGGCTCTTATCATTGATACAAGATTAATGCTATTTATCATCATGATAATGAAATGTCGGTGATGTAGCAACATATTATCCTTTACGGTTCTCTCTCTCTCTCTCTCATAAAATTTGAACCATTAAATCTCATTATTTCACGTAGACTGTCACATCACCGATATTTCATTATCATAATAATAAATAACATTATTCTTAACACAACTAGTCTAATCCGCATAGGTAAAACCCTCCAAGGTACAATACATTCATGTGTTTAAAATGTAAGCCTACTCATCATTGTTTGCTTTAGATATCAAGATTCTTTTCTAAGCTTACCTATGATTCACAATCAGGGCATGTGAGAATTTTTGAAAATAAGATAAACTTATTTATTTAACTTTTGTATTCAAAAAAATTTGGAAAGATACAAATAACATCTCATAACCTTAAAAGTAAAATAAATTTTTTCTACTTCCTATGATCCTTTAAATTTAATTTTTCCATTTTAGGATTATTCTAGATTGAGGGTTTGCCCAAATACGATGAAATGTCATTTTTATTAGTTATTGGGGCATGTATTGCACCCAATTCAGTGAAAATACATATTATCCTTTTTTTCTTATAATTATAATTCTTTTTGGGTTTCACTTTGCAGAGAAAAAATAGAGGATTTTTTTTTAGGTCCATAAATTTTTAATGGTGTAATTAGAAAAAGAAAATAATTGTTACATTCTATCACATCTTAACACAATAACACTTGTCAATTAATAATAATATAATTATAATAGTTTATTTTACATATATATAATAAGATCTAAAAATATCATTATAGTTAACTGAACAAGAGGGGTAAGTTGGAGAAAAAGTGGGTAATGAGTGAGCCAATCGCTCATTTCAACAAAAGTTCTTTTAAATTATTGTACCCATAGAGGTGTCCATAATGGACATTCGGCACCCCCCTATTGGTGGAGCGTAACCATAGCATTTTCCTTGATTGATATATGTACATGACAAGATTAAATATGAAGACTTATAAAATAATCTTTAGCTATCGTTCAACATACCGAACATTTAAAAAAGAAAAAAAAAAGTGCATGATGTGATCATTTAACGATGCATACTTGATTTACTAACGAAATAAATTTCGGATTATTTAATCAAATACCTTAGCCAAAAAATGAAATTTATGTTCGCTTTGTTTCTCCACAAACTTTTCACCTAAAAACATTTCATTATAAATTTCCATGCTATACATTTCAAATATGAAGTATCAGTAGTTGTAACCAATATGAAAAGCATATCATAACACATCCACTCCAGGATCCCAGCCAATAAAAAATGTTTGAGTACATTGTTTCTGAACTCTCAAGATGAAATTGGAATTTAGAAATTATAAAAAATTATATATAATCTAATGTAGATGATAAAGACTCATTCCAAATTACTTGACTGTAATTTAATTAATAATTATTTATGGGGGTTAGAGTTTGGGGAAAGTGGTAGATATATAGTTGTTACTTGTTAGTGAACCCAACTTACGACGGTTGGTTTAATACAATCTTAGCTTCCAAACTATCTCTTTGCGAACCCAAAAATTATACAATATATATTATTGCATTCATGTTACTATGCTAAAATATTTTTCCTACATATTGTTTTGCTAAATTTTCCATTTTCTATCTCCTATGACTCTAAAAAATGAGCATTTTTAAATTAATTTTCTATTATAATATTAATCCAAATTCAAGCTATTCCAGTTCATTTTCTGTTAGACCCCATGTCTAATTATTTTGTACACAAATTTTTTTTTTGAAGAAAATAATTCATTAATCATCAAAATAGCAAGTTTCGGATACAAGGAGAAGTTTCCTCCGACACTATTCTCTCCTCAGAGAGTTTGAGTGCTTCATTTGCTAATATATGAGCGACCACATTAACCTTTCTAGAGACATGTCTAACGGACCAAAAATGATAAAAATGAAAGCATGCTCTTCGTTTCTTGATAAGTAGGCCGGGGTAGTTTCAAAATTCTAACTCGCCATTTAGTCCCTTCACTACATTCATCGCGTCTCCCTCTAAAATGACCGACCTTAATTCGAGTTGTCTACAAAGTGCAACAGCTTCCATATTTTGTACACAATTAAGAAAATATAAAGAAGGACTTTGGCTTCTATGATTTTCTTCAACATTTTTATTTTATTGTTTCATCTCAAACAATTTAATAGATTATATGGATATGACATTGCCAATAAGAAAATATATTCAATGCAGTAATTAAATGGATTTCAATTTATGAAAGGTCACATTAATTATTTTCTTTTGTTTTTGTTTAGACACTGCATTTATTTTATTTGTGGAAATGACATGAAATTCTGTTAATACATCATTTTTAACGTCCAGCTGTGGGTTGGGGAAGAAAGATTTAAGTGTTTCTTTATTGTTTTCTGTTATTATCGTAATTATTCTATTTTCTACAAAAAATTGCATTTTCCCTCACTCGGACATAAAAGATAATTGGTCTTATCTCGATTTGTACTACTTCGATTCTTGATTTGGAATAATTAATTTAAAATTTGACTTGTTCCTTACGAGACTTGTCCGAAATTTGACTTGTTCCTTACGAGACTTGTCAGTCCTGTTTGGTACACGTTAAAATTTTTATTCTCATTCTTCTACTCATTTTTAACCACACATTCTTCAATAAAATAATATTTTTCATCAAATCAATAATTTTTCCTTCTTTTTCTATCACACACCTTCATCAATCTACTATTCCAGAATACATTTTTTCAAAATAATGTGGCTCAAACACACCCTTAGTCTATATTCTAATTTTATTTTATTTTTGGTATAGTAATCATCGATGCCTCATGTTAATGTGAACCTACCCAATATAAAACTCTATATTAAAATATAATACATAGTTAATAAGGCTCAAAATTTTCCCACAATCGGACATTTCTTGACATGAAGTCTAGCCACATGCATAAGCCTACATTCAAGAAGTATGATACTTGGAAAACCAAAATTTAGCCCATGTTTGGCTTTGATTCTTAAAAGCTCATTTTTCATCAAATTCAGTTTCAACTCTACATTTTCTCGATAAAATAATTTTACACGTAGATCGATAAATTTTCCTTACTTTTTAAACCACACATTTTTAAAAGGTATCATTCCACAATATCTATTATCAAAAAATCTACATCAATATACTCTTAGTAATAAGTTAAGAAAACAAATGAATTGATTAATTAACGACCCAAATTGGATAATGTTTTTTTGTTCTTTTTCTTTTGATGAGACAAGTAACGAAAATATTTAACTAAAATATGATTAGGAACAGCTTATATAAGTAAATCTAAATTTATTAAATTGAAAACTAGATTTATCCATTAAAAAACTACTTTATGTAGAATTTAAGAAAAGAATTGAAAACCATAGTTTTGCCTAAGAAGTAGTCTTCTAACTCAAGGATCCATCTCTTCCACCTAACCAAGGAAAAACGACATGGCAGCAAATTCCCTTACTACCTATAAATTGATGCGTTGGCCAGTTCTATCCGACTACAACAAGCTAGAAAGACATATATCAACTCATAGAGAGAGAGTGTGTGAGAGAGTTACATATAGGGAAAGAGAGAGAGATTGGAGAGGGTACTCGGCCGTACGAGAAATATAATGGAGACATGGATTCGAGTTTTGATCTTAGTAGGATGTTTGTTTCCTGCATTTGTCGAATGCAGGGTTCGCCATTACAAGTTTAATGTAAGTTTCTTGTACATATTTTAAAGCATATTTTTGGTACCATTTGATATACAATAGAATCGGATCTCATACGTTAAACTGAACATGCATGCAAAGTTCTCTTACTTCTAATTTTTGGAAAACAAACAAAACAATTTGTTAATTAATCTCTCATATGTACTCTATGCATTGGCTGGCAATTACAAATTGAAGGTAATTCCAATTAGCTAAGGTGGTTAACCTAAATTGCAAAGAGATAGAGGAAAAATGTCAAAATTATACAAAAATGGAAGGTACAACCATTTATCAATTTGCAGCCTTCTAAGTTATTTTTCTATTACTGTACTAGCAAACAACATGCAGATTTTCTTCATTCATAGGATTTTCTAATTATTCTAGACGGAGGTATGATGGCCAGTGGTTTTCATGTGCAGGTGGTGATGAAAAACACTACTCGGTTGTGTGCGACCAAACCCACAGTCACTGTCAATGGAAATTTTCCGGGTCCCACCATCTACGCAAGGGAAGATGATACCGTGCTTGTGAAGGTCGTCAACCACGTAAAATACAACGTATCTATTCATTGGTAAGAAAATTATTGTCCAAACTTACTCGTGCTCGTGCATATAGACCTTGTAAATTTACATGTTTCTTTCAAATGGTAGGCATGGTGTAAGACAACTTCGAACAGGATGGGCAGATGGTCCGGCATATATCACGCAATGTCCCATCCAATCAGGCCAAAGCTACGTCTACAACTTCACCCTCACGGGCCAAAGGGGCACACTGCTTTGGCACGCTCATATTCTATGGTTGAGGTCCACCGTCCACGGTGCCTTAGTCATCTTGCCTAAGCTTGGTGTCCCTTATCCTTTCCCAAAACCTGATCACGAACGTGTGGTTATCTTAGGTGAGGACGGGTTGACATTTTGATCTGAGCGTCGTATCATGTTTAGTACGCAATATTAGATTCAACTAGATTCGACAATATAAAAACAAGATTTTAGCTTGTTTTTTCTTTAATATTGTCGATTGTTAAAACATTCTTTTAGGCCATTCAATGTTTATTGTTGAACATACACACGTGCATAAGCATAGGAGTCGCTCATCTAAGGTTCAAGTGTAAATACATTATATTTCTTGAATAATAGACTAAAAGTTCAATACTGCAGCTGAATGGTGGAAATCAGATACTGAAGCCGTGATAAACGAGGCTATGAAGTCCGGTTTGGCGCCAAATGTGTCTGATGCTCACACAATCAATGGCTTTCCAGGACTAGTTCCAAATTGTTCATCTACAAGTACTAAAACAAACTTCCAATTGCATAATATATCTATGAATGTACAATATTTTCACAAAATTAACGGTTCTAATCAAAATTTGATGATGCAGAGGGCTACACGTTGAATGTTAAACCAGGAAAAACCTACATGCTAAGAGTAATCAATGCTGCACTCAATGAAGAACTCTTCTTCAAAATTGCAGGACACAAAATGACAGTAGTAGAAGTTGATGCTACATATGTTAAACCTTTCAAAACCAACACGATTCTGGTAGCTCCTGGCCAAACCACCAATGTCATCCTGGCGGCGGACAAGGGCTCGGGGAGGTACCTGGTGGCAGCCGCCACTTTCATGGACACTCCGGTGGTGGCTATAGACAATCTTACAGCAACTGCCACGCTACACTATACCGGAACACTTTCTAGTACCCCAACAATGTTAACTAGTCCTCCACCTCAAAATGCCACCCCAGTAGCCGACAATTTCACAAACTCTCTCAAAAGCTTAAATTCAAAAAAATATCCAGCCAAAGTGCCAGTAACAGTCGATCATTCTCTGCTATTCACAGTCGGGCTCGCAGTTAATCCATGTCCCACGTGCAAAGCTGGGAATGGAAGCCGTGTTGTGGCTGGTATAAACAATATCACATTTGTTATGCCAACCGTTGCTCTTTTGCAAGCACATTTCTTCAAGATTAAAGGAGTTTTCACCACCGATTTCCCCGGGAATCCTCCATTTACCTTTAATTACACCGGTAATCCTCCTGCAAATTTACAGACTACTAATGGGACCAAGCTGTATAGGCTACCTTACAATGCAACAGTTCAAGTGGTCTTGCAAGATACTGGTATAATTGCCCCTGAGAACCATCCTATTCATCTACATGGCTTCAATTTCTTTGCTGTTGGTAGGGGCAAAGGAAATTTCAATCCGAAAACTGATCCTAAGAAATTCAATCTTGTCGACCCTGTCGAAAGAAACACCATTGGAGTACCATCTGGTGGATGGGTTGCTATAAGATTCCAAGCCGATAATCCTGGTACATTGATAACATTATCAACACATTTGGTACTTAAACTAGACACGACTAGACTGTATAACTAATAAGATCTTTTTGTTTGCAATTTTGCAGGGGTATGGTTTATGCATTGCCATTTGGAAGTGCACACGACATGGGGACTAAAAATGGCTTTCTTGGTGGACAATGGAAAGAGCCCTAATGAATCTATTCTGCCACCTCCTAAAGATCTTCCAAAATGTTAATTTTTGACGCAGATTCTCAGTTTCGAGCATTCATAATTGAAGAGTAATCTTCGAGCGTTTAAAGGAGAGGGAAACGATTGAGTTAATAAAACATTTTGTAGAGCGCAAAGAGTTGAGATTTATTTGTTTCTTGAGTAAAGAACTGAAACAGAGGATCATAATTAAATGTTGTATCATTTGTGATTTAATTTACAGTAATTCCTCAAGATTTGCAAATAAAGAGATCAATTCGTATGTGTTTTGATACCATGTTTCAGAATATGATTGTGTTCTTTCTGTGGGAGGCTCGACTACCGGTTTAAAGCGCCACATCATAACGAAAATGAACGATATGTCAAGGTTTTGATTAATCTTAATTGATCCACCACAAACTAGTAGTGCCCAGCTGCAGACTATTTTGTCGTTTAAACCATGAGGTAGTGCTTAATTAGGCCTACCACCATCTAGCTCAAGTTACCAAAATATGAGTCGTGCCACTGAAGAATGCCGATTCGACAACATTAGGAATCTTGAAAAGTGAAGCACTCTAACTAGCTTTAGACATACAAAATGGATGAAAGCTACAATTATGCAAACTAATGTGACTTTTTTCCAACCCATGTTGCGTGGAATGCTTATGTGAGGAACTTTTTCTTGCAATTATCCAATCACCAAACTACATATTTATAATAAATAGTTCCTTTTCTGAGAAATATTTTGACCTGTAAGGAATTATAGCACAAGTGGATCACAAATTATTAGGGTCCGTTTGATTGCAAGGGTGGAAAATAGGTGAAAAGAAAATGAAATTTAGGGAAAGTAGTTGTCTAGCTAGAAATTGTTTTGCAGGGAATTGTTAATTTAGTGTGTTTGATTATTATAATTTTCCACCCGAAAAATTTTAAATTTTTGTGTTCGTTTGGCTTTGTTTTATATGGAAATTGTTCATTGAAGTGATAATTTTTTCCACAATTGGTTATAAAATTTGTTTCCATTGCCAAAAAGTCNAAATTTAGGGAAAGTAGTTGTCTAGCTAGAAATTGTTTTGCAGGGAATTGTTAATTTAGTGTGTTTGATTATTATAATTTTCCACCCGAAAAATTTTAAATTTTTGTGTTCGTTTGGCTTTGTTTTATATGGAAATTGTTCATTGAAGTGATAATTTTTTCCACAATTGGTTATAAAATTTGTTTCCATTGCCAAAAAGTCGAAAAAAAAAAACGAAAAAAAAAAAAATTCCTAAAAAAATCATTTTTTTCATCAAAGTTTAGTGTGCGTTTGGCTTTATTTTACATGAAAATTGTCCATTAAAGTAAACAATTTTTTTACAACTGGTTATGAAATTTGTTTTCATTACAAAGAAAAAAAAAACTGCAGCATCACTTCATCAATTTTGAGGAAAATAGGCGCGTGAGAGGAGTGGGGGAGGGGGGAAGTTTTGCCTAGAAAATTGTGACAATCAAACAAGCCAAAACCAAGAAAATGAAATTCCTTTTCCAAGTTCTAGAGAAAATAACATCAATCAAATAGGGCCTTAGTTCTTTTTGAGGGATAATTATTATTTTTTTCTTTTTTAGAAAATATTATAAATAAATATAAATTAGCTATAAAGAATGTTTATTTTGTTTGCTTGTATTTTAGCAATTAAAACCTAATATTTTACACTCATTGTTGACCCCATTTTTCGTAATGGTTATGTGGACAACAGATGTCGAGTCCACTCGCGTCCACGTAAGCAAATTCCAACACGTTTTGAACGGAGATCCGAACGAAAAAATTATGGTGTTTATGGACGTGGGAGATACTCTAAAACGCTAGACAAAATTATTCAAACACCAACAATGTGATCAAAGACTATTGCATATAAACAAACAGTCACATACAACTCAACTAAAATATGAATAATCTTAACTCAAGCAAAGGAATATTAAATCAGAAAGAGAGGAAACCAAGTGTATTTTCAAGTGTATATAATTTCATTCTCTTCAAATGTTACAAGAGTTGCTTATTTATAGAGTTTTGGCGATGTGGTAGCCGTTTGATAAGAATCACGTGCCCTCATCTCTCAAGTCAAATCCTCACATTACTCAATCTGCTATGCATTTAATACATGATAACGGGTCTGCCATCATGTAACCTAAGTTAACAATTCAAACATTCATTATTGTAAACATTACATCAATCATTCAAAAAGATTGCATGAAGATCCTCTAAAAGACAGCATGGGATTCGGCCAAAGGGGCTTCGGGCGGAACAAGAACTGCTTCGGCCAAATGGAGCTTCGAAGCAAAGAACGTGAGCTTTTTCTTTGACTTTTTTATCTTGACCATTTGGATTTTTATTGATTTCGTTAGATCTGACTTAATGTCCCCACGTGGACTACAACGTGGCCTCCACTAGGAGTCTCAGTGACGAGACGTAACAATAGTCCTACAAGTCTATGTATGATTATTTATGTAATGCATGGACTTCAGACACACATATAAAAACAAAAAAAACAAAAAAAAAAAAAATTGTTGGAGTGGTTATTTTTAACCACAAATAGTCCCCCAAGTCTAAATATAAAAATTTATATTATAATTAAAAATTGACAGTAGAGCTATTATGAGTAGCTTGAGGTACTTGTCGAAGGTGTTGTCCGAAGTTGTGTACTTTGAAGTTTATGATTCTTTGAAAAAAGTTGGGGAACACCAGTTGAGGTCCTTTTATCCAATGTTGTTTGCTCAGAAATGGTGTTGTATACCTGAAGCCTTGCCAAAGCTCTCCATGTTGGGGCTGAGGTAGTGTACTCGTCTATTTGCTGAAACTGTGATACATAATTTCAAGGAGGTGTGTTTGAAACTTTAGGAACATAAGACGTCCTTAATTATTGTGCCCATGCTTTTGTCCCTAGCCGAGAAATTGCCATTAACTTGGTTTACTATCAATTGGAAGTCACCATTGATAACTAACCTCTTTACATGCATCTCCCTATCCAGTCTGAGGCCAACTAGAAGGACCTTATACTTTGCTACACTGTTGGTAGCCTTGAATCCGAATCTCATAGAACAGTTAAGCATATATCTTTCCGGGCTTACTAGGACCACTTCTGCCCCAGATCCTGTATCTCCCGATGAACCATCAACAAACAGGTTCCAGGTGCAAGGTTCAGCAAGTTCCATTTCCTCTTTCATTTCGAGAATATAGGCGAACTCTGCCATAAAAAATGATACGAAACACCCACAAACCTAGAACTAATTGACCCCAAACCTCATCTCTCAAGTAGCGATTCAAGAACCCTACTCTCAAATTTCTTGAAGAAATCTAACCCTCGAATTTGTAGTTAATTTATGTCAAAAGGAAGTCTTTTATTGCAGTTAAATGAGATAATAGCGGTGGTTGCACTTGTCATATTATACGTGGAACCTGAATTTTTTTCATTTTGAATGGTGCAAGCCATAAGATCCACCATTCCACATTTTAAGTTTTGAATGGTGCAAAATTCAGGTATCGTCTACGAACTGGTCACCGTGAGTTATTGGGTTATGGTATACGCCTCTCTATCCTTCGTTGAACGATAAACTGGTACAGTAGGTTTGGTCTACATCAGATGGGAGGAGAAGATGATGCTTTAGATTTAGGGATGACAAAAAAACTCGTTCAACCCGATATCCATGGGCCCCGCCCCAAATGGGGTGGGGATTACCCGCCTAACCGGGTAAACGGGGTGAGGGTCATTACCCCAAAGTGGGTATGGGGCGGGTATGAAAAATATAGTCCCCGCCTCGCTACCCGCCCCATTTAAAGTTAATTTCAAATTTAAATTTTTATCGAAAAAAACAATAAATTTATCATCATTTTTAGAGAGAACATAAGTTGTTTTTAAAAAATTAGTAAAAAAATAATAATATTTACTAACTAAGGACATAAAAAAATAAAATTTAAAAAATAAATAAAAAATAAAAAATAAAAAGAAAAAATAATGGGGCGATAAATGGGGCAAGAGACTTGCCTCGTCCCGCCTCGATCCCGCCCCAAACCCGCCCCGTCCCGCTTTAACCGAGTATAGGTATGTGGCAAGATAATAAAAATACTCGATGGGACGGGGGTGGGAATG
>CAIGRR010385073.1:0-12619 GCA_903798365.1 Fraxinus sp. 1973-6204
TATAAGTGAACTCTTTAAACTTAATCATATATGTGTATGTGAAATAAAATATCTAACTTGGTTAAATAGTTATTTGTGTATCATGAGTTCAATGAATAAAATAAATATGTAATTGTTGTAGAGTCTTAAACTAAATTTGAATAATTGAATATTGGGCTTGGGTTGAGAATGAAGCTAGTTGGACTAAAATTGATTTTTTGGGCTAGACTAGATTTTTATTTTTATTTTTATTTTCACCATAAATCTGGGCTAAATTTTCTATTTTTTTGCAAGCCAAATTGCCCCTCTCAATCAGCCTCTGGTGACCATCTAGACATTACACTCCACTGCGCTTATTTGTGTGCCCATTCTTCATGTAGACAAGAACCCTTCAACAACGTGCTTCTCGTGTATAACCTGCACAACCCATCATGATTCTTAATGACCTCTCTGTTGGAAAATAGTTAAGGAAAACTAATTTTTATCAATCTTTGACCAAATATTTGGATGGGTCTTGCTACTTGAATTTTGCGAGAAATGATTTTAACACATTCTACTAGTTGAGGAGATGAATTTGGTATATTTGAATGTCAAAAACTATTTCAAGATAAAAGAGAAATTAATGGATGAAGTTAGATTGAAAATCATGAATTTTTTAATAAAATGAAAAAGTCAACGCATAAAATTGCTGCTTGAGCTGCAGCTTCGTGTCAAATGAGCGGCGGTGTCCTTGCTTTCAATACTAGAGCGACCAAGTTAGCTATCAGCTAAAGTACCTATGCAACTTTTCGAGATTAAGTTGATTTTTGGATAGTGTCACTGTGCACTTCCTCAAACTCTGTAAAGTGGATTCCTATGTGTTGGTTTAATTCACTTCAGTCCTATGCAGTCATAGCATATCATATAACATCAAAATTTTGTTGAAATTCTGCATTAAAACTAGGTTTTCATTTTCATAAAAAGCAGAGTTCAAAACACTTTTTGGTTCGTCATTTCAAGTGATTTAAAGTGCTGCAATCACTTGAAATTGATCGTTGTATCCCGGGAGACAATTGCCATTTACCATAGGCACACGCGAGGAAATTCGTCTTAAGGACAAATAGTTCAACTCTTACCTCGATCCTTTGTATTTCATTCATTCAGTATAAGTTAAGTCTTAACTTACCATTTGAATTCGGGTAGGTTTCCGTAGTTTAATTAGTGCGATGAAGAAATCAATTTGTGTATTTACAACCAACAATCCGAAGATGAATTTTTAAGTGATTTCTTTACGAATTTCATTTATACTTGGTTATACTGAATTTCGCTGTCGGTTTAACTGGTGTTGCTCCGGTTGTTGTTCCTTCGGTTACTCCGGTTGATATGACTCCGATCACTTTAGATATTGCTCTTCTGATTTTAGTTCCCCTACCATTCATTCAACCTCCGTTTCACTTGGAGAAAAAACTAAAAAATTTAGTGAGGTTGACTTCAAAAATTGGCAACAAAATATGTTTTATCTTACAATCCTCAATTTGGCGAAATTTCAAAAAGAGAATGCTCTTGTATGCAAGAAGTGAAAAATAATAGGGCACTGTTAATAACATTAGATGTTTGGAAACATTCAGACTTTCTGTGCAAAAATTACATTCTGAATGGCTTCGACAACACGCTATACAACGTGTATAGTTCCATGAAATCTGCAAAGGAAGTTTGGAAATACCCGAAGAGGAAATATAAGACTGAGACGTTGAAACAAAGAAGTTCATCATCACGAAATTCTTGAATTACAATATGATAGATTCCAAGACGATTATTAGTTAAGATTTGTAGGTTCTTTTCCATGACATTCACACCCACAACCCGTCTCTAAGTGAGTCCTTTCAAGTGGCTAAAATCATTGAGAAACTTCCACCCACATGGAAGGACTTCAAGAGTCATCTCAAGCACAAGCGCAATGAGATGAGTATTAAAGAACCGATCATCCGATTGAGAATTGAAGAAGACATTAGAAAGTCGAACAAGTGAAATGTAAATCATATACCACATGCAAAGGCAAATGTGTTGGAAACAAACGATAAGAATAAAAAGAGGAAATATTCGGTGGAATCCTTCGATCAACGACACAACAAGAATGCAAAGAAGTTCAAGGCAATTGCTACAACTGTGGAAATGTCCGATATCGCTCCAACGAATGTTGTAAACCAAAGAAGCAAGCCCAAACAAATATCACCGAATCTGATACATTATCTGATGGAGTATCAGATATTAACTTGGTCATTGGTTGTTTCAGAATGCAACAACGTTGGAAATTCCTTAGAATTGTGGGTGGACACGGTTGCCACTTTCCACATTTGTGCTGATAAGGTAACGTTCTCATCATATAATCTAACGAATGGTGAGAATTTGTTCGTAGAAAACTCTTCCAAGTTCGAATGTTGATGGACAATGCAAAATTGTATTGAAGATGACATCGGGCAATGAACTCCCCCTTAACAATGTGCCTTATGTACCGGACATTCACAAGAACTTGGTTTAGGGTTCTTTACTTAACAAGAATGACTTCAAACTATTCTTTGTGTCGAATAANACATTCACAAGAACTTGGTTTAGGGTTCTTTACTTAACAAGAATGACTTCAAACTATTCTTTGTGTCGAATAAGTTTATACTTACTAAAAATAACATTTATGTAGGCAAGGGCTATGCAGTGATGGACTATTTAAAATAAATGTCATCACTATTGTACAGAATAATACGAAGAATAAAATATCTTCTTCTACTTATTTTTTTAGTCGTCTAATTCATAGCATCATAGATAAGGACATGCAAACTTTAATTCCATGCACAAGTTAATGAATTTAAGTTTACAACCATCCATTTTTTTAATACAAATGGTAAATACGAGATTTGTGTAGAGGCTAAGTTAGCCAAAACACAGTTTCATCCCATTGAAAGAAACACTCCTCCTTTAAAATTAATTCACAACGATACACTTGACTTAAAATCTATATAAACTTAAGGTGGTAAAAAGTATTTCATTACATTCATTGATGATTGTACAAAATACTGCTATGTATACTTGTTGAAAAACAAAAATGAAGCATTGGAAGTATTTAAATACTACAAGAATGAAGTTGATAATCAACTTGAAAAATGAATAAAAATGATTTGTAGTGATCGAGGTGGAGAATATGTGACACCGTTTGAAGAATTCAATTCAGAATCTGAAATTACTCATCAAACAACGACACAACATTTACCTCAATCAAACGATGTTGTTAAACGCAAAAATCGAACACTTAAAGAAATGATAAATGCAATGTTGATAAGTTTAGGCTTACCTCAAAACTTGTGGAAGAAGCTATACTTTTGGCAAATTACATTCTTAATAAAATATCACACAAAAGCAAGGTTGAAACACCTTACGAGTTATGAAAATGTCGAAAACCTTCATATAAATACTTAAAAGTGTGGGGGTGCTTAGGAAAAATACATATACCTAAATCTAAATAGGTTAGGATTGGACAAAAAACAATAGATTGCATCTTTATTGAATATACAAACAACAATAGTACATATTGATTTCTGGTTCGTAAATCAGAAATACTTGATATACATGAAGGTATTATAATTGGATCAAGAAATTCTGTATTTTTTGAAGACATCTTTCCTTATAAAGGAAAAGAAATAAGTTTACAAAAATGAACTTACGATACTGCAAATGAAAATCATCAAGAAGATGAAAAATCAAGGTGCAATAAGAGGCTAAAGACTACTAAGACATTTAACCCAGATTCTCTGACATAGTTGCTAGAAAATGATCCAAGGACATTTGTCGAAGCAATGTCCACTCGAATCACCTTATTGGAAAGAAGCTGTCAACAATGAAATAGAATCTATTATACAAAACCATACTTGGGATTGATTGAGCTTCCACCAGAAAATAAAACTCTAGGCTACAAATGGATCTTAAAAAAAAAAAGTTGAAGTCTGATGGATCAATTGACAAGTACAAGACTAGAATAGTAGCCAAAAGGGTATAGAAAAAGAGAAGGTCTAGATTGCTTCGATAAATATTCACCTGTTACAAGGATCAAGTCTATTCGAGTATTGATGGCAATTGCGACATCACATAATCTTGAAATATATCAAATAGATGTTAAAACAAAAATCGAAGTAATGATATGAAAAATTTGGCAAAGCTATGTCGTCACTTCAAAATTAATGACTGTGACAAATGTGTCTACATCCGAAGCACACCTAATGAATATGTGATTATGTGCTTATACGTTGAAGATATGCTAATTATGAGTAATAACTTGAAAGGTATTACTACAACCAAGAAAATGTTGATAAAACACTTCAATATGAAAGATATGAGAGTTGTTGATGTCATATTTGGGATTAAAATCTCCAAAACACTTGGATTATCGGTCTCAATTTCATTATGTTGAGGCCATACTTAAAAAATTTAAGGCGTATGATGATAATTCGGCAAAACACTACTGGATCTAAGTGCACACTTAGCCAAAAATACCGGTGAACCCGTATCTCAATTGGAATATTCACGCATTATAGGAAGTTTAATATATATTACAAATTATTCGCATTCGGGCATAATATATGTAGTCAACAAGTTAAGTAGATTTACAAGTAATCCAGAAAAATGACAATTGGAAGGCAATAACAAGTTCTTAAATACTAAAAACACATGGTAAATTATTAATTGCATTATTCTAGATATCCTACGGTGTTTGAAGGACATATCAATGCAAATTAAATATCTGACACAAATGATTCAAAGTCTATAAGTGTTTATATTTTTACCATTGGAGGTGGAGCCGTGTCCTGAAAATCCTCTGAACAAACATGTATAGCTCTTTCCACGATGGAATAAGAGTTTATTGCTTTAGATAAAACCAGAAAAGAAACAGAATGACTTCGTAATATTCTTGAGGATATTTCGTGTTACGAAAAGGTGGTACCAGCTATCAGCACACACCATGACATTCAACCTGCTATTGTTAGGGCACAAAATAGTATGTATAATGGTAAATCTCGACACATTCATCGGAGACATAATACTATTGAACAACTAATTTCGAATGGTATAATCTCTGATAATTATGTTAAATTGAAGGAAAATATAGCAAATCCTTTCACGAAAGGATGACGAAAGGATTACCGAGAGATCAAGTGTACCATTTTTCGCGCAAAATGGGCCTCAAGCCTATGGACTAAAATCACCATAGCGATAACCCAACCTTGTTGATTGGAGATCCCAAGATCTTGGTTCAATGAGACAACAAAGTTATAAATAATTCAGGCGAGCACTTATACCCATTCCTAAATAATGAAAGTGCTAGAATGCTAAGTGTATTACGATAAGTAATACTTTTAATGATTCCTATATCTTGGAAAATACCAAGAAAAGTATGATACGATACTATAGGAGCATCTATGTAAGTGTGAGGTGGGGCTGCTTCTATAAGAATTGAGACATAAATTCTCTTAAAACACTTATGAAACCAGAGTTGTTCAGAGCCAAAATGAACAACAACCATGAGAACCAAAGTTGTTAGAGAAGTTATGGTATTGATACAATTGTTTTAATTTACAACAATGGTTGAATTGTTCAAGACTTCATGTTCACTGATTACCCTAGTAAATTTGATTGTATTTGACTAAAGAAGGTTCAAAACCAAAAGTTACCTCTCCGATGCTATAGTTTATCTTTTGTACTCCGTTTTGGAGTCTGCATTTCATGTGCATGTTGGTAATTTCTATTCATGTGGGGGATTGTAGGAAAAAAGTTAAGAGGTAAATTAATTTTTATCAATTTTTAACTAAATATTTGGATGTGTCTTGCTATTCGAATTTTGCAAGAAATTGGTCAAACACATTCTACTCGCCGAGTAGAAGAATTTGGTATATTTGGAAGTCAAAAATTATTTCCTGATGAATGAGGAATTAATGGATGAAATTAGGTTGAAAATCATGAATTTTTGAATAAAATGAAAAAGTCGATGGATGAAACCTCTTCTCGAGCGACGCTCCACGCCAAGCGAGCAGTGGTGTCTCTGCTTTCAGCGTTCGAGCGGCCAAGTCGACGGCCAGCGAGTGCCAATGTACCCGTAAGAATTTTAGAAAATAGTTTGATTTTTAGGTTTTGTCATTTCGTGTGCACCTCTTCAACCTCTATAAATTGGACCCATAAATGTTGGTTTTATTCCCTTCAGTCCTATGCATTAATAGCATATCATATAACAACAAAATTCTATCGAAATTCTACATAAAAACCAGCCTTTTATTTTCATAAAAAAAGAAATTTCAAAACACTTTTTGGTTAGTCTTTTCAAGTGATTTGAAGTATTGCAATCTCTTGAAGTTAATCGTTTTATTTTGGGGAATGATTGCCATATATTAGACACCTGTACGGGATAAATTCGTTTTGAGGACAAAAAGTTCAACTCTTGCCTCAATCTTTTTCATTTCATTCATTTTGTATAAGTTCAGACCAACTTTCCATTTGAATTCGTGTAGGTTTTAGTAAGTTTAATTACTGCGATAAAGAAATCACTTGTGTATTTACAAATAACACTCACCTCCACATCAACAATCCCCTTCTCTGCCTAAATTTTGATTTGAATTTTAAAGTCTAGCGATCTCTTTTATGATGCGTATCAAACAATTGTCTTTTATGCATTCAATGAATATTGCGCTTCCCGTTTTTAACACATACAACACAATGGGAATTCAAATACAATACTCTTAAGATTCATCGGGTAGGTAACTAACAAATTAGTCCATGGATTTGTAATCATGATTTTATAGATGTCATGGAAGCTTGCTCCAAAATCTTTGAAATCGTGATTTTCGAGCTCAGTTTCACATCACATTTTCTACCGAAAAACCAATCCAAACGGCTTCGACCCACAATCAATATATTCACCTCAGTTGCTTCTCAATCTTAACCACAACTGACAAGATAATGATCTTGATTTGTAGCCACAAAGACAATAAAAGATGGGAGAAAAAACTGGTTGAAGAAGACACAAAGAAGGGAGCAAAAGCAAGAACTAGCCATACATTTCTTCTCCAACACAAAGCATCCGTTTTCCTCTCAAAACAAGGTAGTCACATTTTTTTTCAAAACTCATACACAAATCACACACAAAAATGGCTATGTTAAACAACATATATATAGTAATATGTTAGATTTTAGTTGGACCAATAAAGATGTTAAATTGGCCAAGATTAACAACCATCCAATGGGTAAATATATGAGTCATGAGTAACATTAATTTCTTAAACTACTTTCAACAGTCTTTGTTGTTTTCAGGTCGAGCTTTTGGACTTGGTTGTTGGTAATCAATTCACCATTGGATGGTGCCTTGAAATTATATCCTGACGTTTTACATCAAAACCTAAGATTTATTGATATCAAAACCCATCAAATCTCCACCTTCATACCCAATCAATTTACAAGTAAACAAAATACAAAATTCATACTTGCGTAATCAAGGTAACTAATAAAATTGGGATCACAAACCTTAGCTCGTGTTTCGGAGCCAAAACTCCATGAAAAGATCTCACCATATTTATCATATCCCATTCTGTGTTACACACATCTTGAGAACACATATTTCTTTTCATTGTCCATCATATTCACGAGACTGATCACTTAACTCATGTTTAATTGGTAAATCACAATAGATCCTTAGTCAACGAGATAATCCTTTATCACCACTTCACTTCTCATAACCTATGTGGATGATGGGTCTCCATCTAACAGAAGTGATAGAAGTGTCTCTCTCATAGTCCACCTGTACATGGTCTTTGATAAAGGATTCCAAATATTTGATCACATTTTCACTCGTGATCCAAATGTCACACTCCACATCCCCATCACATACCACCAATGTACCTATAGGCATTTATACACCACACACCAAAACACACACAACTCTCTTACCACTAATGCATCCCAACCTACAATGCATGCAAACACATTACACCAAGTAATCAGACTACTCTTAAATTCTTACAAATGCACATATCAAACACACTGAAATGCAACATATAATCATGCAATAGAATTACACAATCACGCACATGCAAAAAGGATTACACATAGATGCACATGCACCAACTACTCTGAATAAACCTCACTAAGGTCATCATTCAACCCTATAGCCACATTCACCTTACCTGACCTCTCATCTTACGCTTCTGCTTATTCTTCTTCTTGGATAGTCATTCACAAAGTGTCTAAACTTATCACATTTGTAACACCGCTTACCATCGAACTTGACCCAACCTTTGCCTTTTTTCTTACCACCCATATCACTCAAGTCACTACTGTCTTGAGCTCTACCCAAATTCATTTGCTTAAAATTCATTATACTTTTCATCATATGTATTTCACCACTCCTCTTATCATTTTTTTAGTCTTAGTCTCCATCTTTATACTTCTAAGAGAATCAATGACAATCTCATTGTTAAAATGTCCCTACCATACTTAATTGCATTATTAACCTCCCAATATGAGCCAGACATAGAATTTAGCAAAATAATGACCTTATATGTTTGAGACACCTTTCATCATAATTAATAATGTCTTGAACAAGCTTGTTAACAACATCCAAATTGTCATCAATATCTTTTGAATGATCTATTTTAAAATTGAAAAATCTTTCAAACAAGCACAATTTATTAGGAGTAGACTTAAGTAAATATAAGTTCTCCGACATTTTTCAAAGTTCTTTTGTAGAATTAGATTTACCAACTTTCTCAAAACAACATCAGATAGGTGTAAAATAATTGAAGTGTAAGCACATTCATCATATTATCCTTTGTACATTTGTCAAATTAACGAAACAATTGCAATCTACGATTTTTTAAACTTTTTCTTGAACTAAAATTCCTTTCATCTTTTGTTGCCAAATTGAAAAATTCATTTTTCCATTGAAAATTCTAACTTCGAAATATGAAGACATTTTAAAAGAACAGAACAACCAAAGTGCACAAATATGTCCTACAAAGTAATCTTAAGGCCGCAATATACACCGTTCTAGATTCTCAGAGTTTTGTGAGATTCACGATCTCAATATCAAGGGAATGGTCAAACGGGGTCAATTTCAGGCGTTCTTATAGAATAATCAATGTAACACAAATGGGTGTCAACAAAAAATTCAATTTCTCATGTAATACAGTCTCACACAAATTACTTAATGGCAATTAATCACAAAAAGAAATATCAACTTACAATTAAATTCATCACTTCAAATAGAGCAAATGATTTCTAAATTTCTAGCATAAGCTATGGTTACCCCCACATGGCAACCCCAATTATAATGTCACCCCCACACAATAACTCACTAATACTGAAATTAAACAAATAAGCTAATATACCAGAGCAGACCACGTCTGAAGGTCCATAAATGTCGAAAAATGCGAATTTATCAAACTTTATGGCCACCACTATTTGCCCTAAAACTCCAACAACTGCAGCAATTAATAAAAAACAATAGAACTTCAAACGTACAAGGGGCAAAATCATACGGATTTCACTATATAACTTGAAACTAAAAAACTAACACCACCAAAATGTCAGAAATGATGTTAGGAACAAGTTGCCTGAAGATATCGTCGTCAAATTCCTCTTCACGCGCCCTCATTCGTCGTCGGAGCGCTCTATGTATGTTTGCGGACCGCCTCTACCTGCACTTCATGCTAGTGGTCTTGGTTTGTCCAACCGTTAACCAGATTGGCCGAAAAACACAAACAGATTCAGCAGCATTGAAGAAAATCTGGAATGATTCGTTTTCAAATTTCTGTTAGTTTTCTGCTCGATTTTTCAACCTATTTTTCATATTTCTGGCGAAAAATCCACCACCTTGAAGCTCTAATATCAATTGTCGCGAAAGTTTGCTCCAAGATCTTTGAAACAGTGATTTTTGGGTTCAGTTCACTTTACCTTTTCTACCAAACAACCAATTCAAATGGCTTCGACCCACAACCAATATATTCACCTCGATTACTTCTCAGTCTCACCTACAAAGGACAAGATAATGGTGTTGATTCGTAACAACAAAGGTGATAAAGGAGGGGAGAAAAAACCGGTTGAAGAAGGCCAAAAAAAGGGACCAAAATCAAGAAACAACCACATGTTTCTTCTCCAACACAAAGCAACCATTTTTCTCTCAAAACAAGGCAATCACGTTTTTCTCAAATTCACACACAAAAAAGGGCTAGGTTAGGCAACATATATATAGGAACACGTTAGGCTAGTTGGATCAATAAAGATGTTAAATTAGCCAAGATTAAAAGTCATCCAATATGTAAATATATCGGCCGTGAGTAACATTAATTCCTTAAACTACTTCCAACGGTCCATGTTATTTTCGGGTTGAGCCTTTATACTTGGTTGTTTGTAATCAATTCACCTGTGGTTGAGGCATGTGAAATTATATATCAACGTTTTACATCATAGCTCGAGATTTATTGGGTATCAAAACCCAACAATAGATAATGCCAAAATTAGTTGAAAAAGTGGGAAGCAATTTAAACCTTTCTAAATCCAAAAGTTATGGACTACCAAAGTTATCGAGTAACTTCTAAATCCACGCCTCTATGACAAGAAAAAAAGAAATTAATACTAAAAAACATTAATAGGAACATAAGATAGGTAAAAGAATATCAAAGTTGAATTCACCAGACCATTAGAGGATAACATACAACCAGTGACGGATTCAAGATATTGAGTGGGCTAAGGTGACCGTCAAGAGCTAGGGCGACAATTGACGGTCGCAATAGTAGGATTATTTATTGATATTTAATTAAATAATATTTAAAAAAATTAATCAATATAGAAATGCACTAGAACGTAAAATAATAAGAATAAAAAATACATTTTCAGTCATATATGTATGATCAAATTTCATGTTTTTACGAATTTAAACAAACTTTTTACGATATTAAAAGAGACAAGACGAAGTTTATACTTAAAACATGAAAAAAAAAAAAAGAAAAACACGAGTTTAGACGAAATTTATGCAAAATTTTTAAAACAATAATTTTTAGAACTATAAATATTCTTTACCCCAAAAGAAATAGAGTTTTTCGAACTCTAAAAAAAATAAATAGCAACACTTAGATTGTCCAGATTTAAATTTTACACAATAAATTGACAAAACCTAACAAAAAAAAATATATTATAAAATAATAATTTGAGTCAATAAGTTTCTGGAAGAAATTATTTCGGAAACAAAAAATAATAATATATAATTGTTTAGTTATTATTTACTGTGTCAAAAAATTAAATGAAAGAGGGGAGGAGCATAAAATCAAACCCTAAGCCTCTTGAATTCTACCATATGAGCTACATTAACTCCAAGCTTAGGTAAAGCTTATGCATAATTTTTAAAACAATGATTTTTAGAATATTCTTTACCCCAAAAGAAAAAAAAAATTTCGAACTCCAAAAAAAATAAAATAAAGAGTAATACTTAGATTGTCCAAATTTAAATTTCACAATAAATTGATAAAACCTAACAATTAAAGTATATATTATAAAGTAATAATTTGAGTCAATAAGTTTCTTAAAGAAATTATTTTGGAAACAAAAACTAATAATATATAATTGTTTAGTTATTATTTACTGGGTCAAAAAATTAAATGAAAAGAGTGGAGGAGCATAGAATCTAACCCTAAGCCTCTTGAATGTAAATCAAGAACTCTACCATATGAGCTACATTAACTTTTGTTTAAAGTTGGTAGAATTATTATATAGCATTATTTTTGTTAAAAATTAAACGGGGAATAAGGGTGAAAGGGAATCGAACCCCGAGCATCCCACATGAGCCCTCTAACAAGTGAGCTACAACAACGCATTCTATATGATATTGGGACATTAATAAATATATATACTTAAACACAAAATCTCAATTAATCATTTTTCTCGAAAGATGCAACAATGGCTCCGGCCCCAACTCGTCGGGTTCTGGATCTGCCCCTACAGACGACAAGCCAATTCTTTAGATTATTCAAAATGCCTAAATTGTACCTACAAACAACTACTCACCACTGCCCTCCTTGAGTCAATCTGAGTCCATTGGCTGAGGTCGTCTCCTCGTCACCCCTAACAAACAAAACCTCAACCAATTCCAAGATACAATCTACATCCTGCCTCTACGTCCATGCTCAACTTCATTTCTATATCCATAAATTCCACATGATGCAACAAAGCCATTCTAACTTTATCTTGCTACAACTAACCTAGTCATTAAAGTCTCTCGATATAGAAAAACCTGCTTTCCAAACCAGTTTTGCCAATTAACACTTGAAAAATGTTGGAATTTATGAATCAAAGAGTGAAACTTATCGGAATTATAATATGCTAACCGAATTTAACACTCCTAACTATTTTGTTTAACTCACCGGATATCCACTCAACTTACCGGATGTTCACTAGACTTACCGTATATGCAAATGAACTTACCGGGATTGTTACTGTCATGCCCTGTTTTTTCCGCCTAAGTAAAATACTATGTTTTTCTTAACTGTTTTGTTTAACTCACCAGATATACACTCAGCTTACCGAATATTCACTAGACTTACCGTAGATGCAAATGAACTTACCAGGATTGCTACTGTCA